>JAQZBX010042000.1:0-22150 GCA_029593785.1 Cabassous unicinctus | reverse complement strand
ATAACTAAACCAATAATTTATTTCATTCTTAGAGATTATTATGTCCAATAGTTAGAGCTGTAATATAAAAATTAGAATTATGTTATAATTAATTTCTATTGTATTTGAATTATTATTTACATTTATAAATGTTTGTTGCTATACTATCTATTTTTTATAATTGATTATATTAAACCTAACCTGGCCTCACACTCTCGTTTAAAATTTGTCATTTCTTTGAATCTATTTTTCTATTTATTTTACAATTTTATAATAAAGGAATTTTTAACAGCTTAAAAAAAAAAGCCACTGATTATACACTTTGGATAGATCATATGGTATGTGACTAAATCTCAATAAAATTGCTTAATAAATAAATAATTGTGCACGAATAGCCAGAAATAGCAGCTATGTACAGCAGGGAGAAAAGAGAGATTGAAAGGTGAGCAATTTTCTTGTTTGTTTGTTTGTCTGTTTCTTGTTTATTATTATTATTGAAATAATGAAATGAAAATGCTTTAATAATGATTGAAGTGATGAACACACAACTGTGTGATTATGCTAAATACTGTTGATTGTATACTTTGGATAGATTATTAATATGTATCAATAAAAGTGATTTGTCTAAAAAAAAAAAAAAACTTTTCAGTCCCCTTTGGTTATTATAACAGCCCAGACCAGTGAACATCTCAAGCTCTCTCTGGTCCCCAACCTCAACTGGCTGGTGCGGGAAGAAGGCAGTGGTGTGCTGGTAACCCATTTCTCTAGGGAAGAATTAATTTAAAAAGTCCAATTTGTTAGTGTTTGTTGATTTCCACTGTGTATCGAGTGTTGAATTGAGTACTCCCAACATGGTTGATTTGAAGCTACCAATTATTTAACGAACAACTGGCAAAATTTATGGAAATTTAAAATCAGGTCTCATGAACCAGTGTGCGCTGTTTCCAGCACATCACTGAAGGCATGTTCTACTTTTTAATTATTGCCTTCTCTCTCTCTCCTCCCCCAATTTTACAGGTGGATTACTATTCCCAACACTTCAGGCAGTTGGTGATGGGGGAAGAGAAGCAACACTGACATACTTGAGGAACTACAAGCCGTGGATGGAAACTCTTGACATCCACTTTCCCATGGATGCTGCTGCTTCTCCCCACCAATGTGGCTGGGCCATTAGTGTCCTCTGTGTGGCAGGTGTCCAAGTGTAAGACTTGTATTTATTGGTTCTCTAGAGGGTCCTGAAGGAGTCTTCATCTGCGAAGTACATGGTTTAGAAAATCCAGCTTCAACTTGGCCTCCATTTACCCCTCTCCCTAGTCCTGTTGGAAACTCAACCAACAGACTTTTTGTAACTGGGATCCCTTCACCCACTGGTCAGCTTTTTTGGGAGATATCACCAAGAAGGCTTTAGCCCCATCCATCTTCTTTTGGCATCCTCCCAACAGAAGGAAATCCAAATAACTTTGCCAATATAATGGTGGGTAATACAGGCTGTCCCCCTAGCACTCCCTCTCCTAGTTAAGCCATCTCTCTCTTGCCATTTTCTCCTTGCTTAATTAGTATTAAACACTCTCCTAGTCCAATAGGAAGAAACTTTAAGACAAGTGGTCATAGCCAGGCAGAGGTGAGGGAATTAATAGCTCTGACACTCCAAATGTGTAGGAAAAGGAGAGGAACAAAGCCAAAGTCCATCTTCCCCATGAGAAAAGAGTAAGAAGGAATAGTTTCTACAACCTGAATTTCACATTCTCACAAAAGACATCAGCTTCCTCCCTCCCAGTGCACCTTCAATGTTGTTCACTGGTAAATACTGTCAAGCCAGTTTGGGTTTTCTTGCAAGGGGGCAGTAGGAAGGTAAGGATCAGGAATGTCATGGCCAAAAGCCAGGCCCTTGGACTTGAAGAATTCAGTAATTTTATTATCAGGACCCTGGGTCCACTGTATTTGCTATACTATTCAGCAACCTCTGGGGTCAAAAAGAGATGTTACTAGTAGTAGAAAACATTATGAAGCAGAGAACAATCAGCACCTCATAACATTCTGTTACATTATTATTCTAGTAATAGAGACAAGAAACTTGTCTTTAAAATCAAAACTAACCATAATCAAATCTGCCTTCTAAGATGGAGAAACAGGAAGAGGACAGAATGCCATGTCACTGGGAAAATAAATCTCTATATTGTCCTTTTTCCATTGCAGAGACAATGGGCAAGGAGCAATGAGGCCCAGAGCAGATGTATTAGCCAAGTGCAAGCATATTAAAGTACTTTTGGCTCTTTAAAAAGAGCCCCACAGAAGAGACTGAAGATAGGTTCTGGCTCTTTTTTCACGTGGAGGTAAAGGGAGTAAAGAAGGCAGCAAAAAAGTAATAGTAAAACAACACTGAAGAGGCTGAATTTTTTTCCTTTTTCTATTTTTCATTTAAGATGTTTGCTCTGCTATGATATAAAACCCCTTCTGTGTTCTCAAAGGCACAGTAAAGACTATTACATATAAATGTCCTCACAAGGGTAGTTTTTGCATGTAATTCAAAGGAAAGGGAATGAGTGTGGCATTCGGTTCAGCACGAAGCTAAGAGAAGGGAACTTGAATGGGAGATGAGAAGCTAGGGATATAAAACAATTTCTCCCACAAGCAAGAACTAAGAGCCAGCTGTGAGCAAACATTAATCCCTGAGAAGGTCTAGAAATCTCAGGGAAGACAGAGAACAGAGGTCTACACCGACTTCTGGGTATTATTATTATTATTAGTGTTGTTGTTGTTATTATTCTCCATTAAGGAGCCAAACAGAACACACACATCACAGCTCCCAATAGCAGCAAAGGCACAGTGGCCCCTTATGTCTGGATGAGGGACTTGGAAGAGATATCATGACCAATTATCTATGTGCCCAACAAGCACTAACTTGTACTCATACTCAGGGAGGGCCACATGGTGAGAAGCTCGGCAAATGCTGCAGTTTCCTGGGACTGATGTGTGGGTCGCCAGCATCACCACATGCCATTTGCTACAAATGGCTGCTACCCTTCTTCAACCTTAATCTAATAATGCATGGTAAACAGCAGGTGCTCTCAAGGTGGCCCTTCCTTTTCCAGAAATTGAAATCTGTCACAGAGCACCGTCCTGCACAGAGCTTAGTAAATCGGAGCCAATCCGCAGCTCTGTGTCCTGCTGCCCAGCTTGGCAATGCACGCGCTTCCTGCCCCCTAGGAACAGCATTTGCACTCATCCTTTCTTTTCTGTGTCTGAAGAAATGTCAATGGCCAGAACTTTGGACCACCACAGATATCCAAAATGTACTTCTGCAAAAAGGCAGCATTAGAAAGTCTCACCACAAACTTTTCTTATTAGGAACTCCACATCTCGTCATCTGAGAAGTCTCCCACGTGGTGGTTTTGCTATAATTGCTGTAACATTAGCAGCAAAGCCCTCACCAGGCTGAATTTCAATGTGTGCAATTCGAATCCACAAATATTTACCAGGGCTGCTGGTGGCCAACGTGCCTTTCACGCCATCACAGAATGAAGAATGAGGTTTTCATGGTACGTACATATAAGCCACTGATGGTCAATTAGCTCACCCATTTTTTTTTTCAGAGACTTTAGCGTTTGGGCTTTTTCCTATTTTTTAAACTTTTATCTCTTTAGTTAATTATGTATTTTATTCAAGGTGGAGTGAAAGCCTTTAGCATTTGAATTCCACATAGAAGGCTTGCTAACATACAACTTTTAACTACTTTAAGATGCCCAAAACAACCTTGTTAGATACATAGTATACTTAGTTTCCTGAGAGGCCACTGTATACAATTTCTTCTCAGATGGGCAGATGGCCTCAGGTGTAGATTTCCTCTAGATGCCCTTGACCAACTTTCTTCTTGGAAGAGTCCCTGCTGCTTCTCAGGAGGCATGGCTCTGGCTACCTTCAAGAAAGGAGTCTTTTATTCTTAGGGTCAGTCATTGTGCAAACTTAGATAAATAGCAAGGTCTTCGTATCTCAATTTTCTCTTCCACTAAATTAGGTTGCTGTAAGATCTGCCATCTCTAACTAGCTCCAATATGAATCACCATGGCATACAAACAAAAATAAGTTAGTGGACCACACTTCTAACTGTGATCCTTTGTATGCTCAGCACACTAAGGGGGCAAAAGATTTGGGAAAGGAAAGGAATAGAATGAGGAAGAGACAAAGGAAGGAGAGAAAGGAGACAGAGCTGTAGTAGGATTAATTAGACATTAGGGAATGTCTGAAACGCCACTGTATTTTCCATCCACATCTTTCCCTGGATAGAAAATCTGCTCCCAAAATAGAAATCTCATATTGGGGGTAAGGGGTATACTAATAGGCTGAGGATACATGAATAGTCTTTATAGTTATCTGCAAGGGGTGTATTTTGCTCACTTTTGTAACTCCAGTGTCTTATATATAAATAGTACTCAATAGATGCTATGAAAAATATTTGTAGAAAAAATGTTTAAAGTTAAAATGGAAACCATTAGAGGAAAGATTGATAAGGAAATGGAGGGATCCCAGGATATCAATACATGAATTCAAGGATCAATATCTACCTCATTAAAAATGGAGTAACTGGAGATGATGTGCCTCCTGATATGATGCAATGTGAAGTATTTGGGAAGTATTCTTCCAAAAAAAGGGCAATGTTTGAACAAATAAATTATAAAATACACAATTGGGGAAGTTGGAATGTGGAGAGTGTGTTAAATAATATCAAGGCTTTATTGTTTATTTTTCATGAGTAATGGTGGCATTGTATAAGAAAATGTCCATTTTTTAGGCATAATTTCCCTTCCTCTCTATAAAAGTTCTATATTGGAATGAATTGATGTGATATTTGGGATTTTCTTAAAATCTTAGAAATCACACCTGCGTAAAGAAAAGGGGAATAGTTGGATCTCATATGGAAGATATTCATAATCACTGGATCTGATGGCAAGTATAAGGGGTGATAGGTACATTATGTTGTTCTCCATACTTTATGTTTAAAACATTTATAACAAAACTATTTTAACAGTAAATACTTTCGGGGAGGTTCTGACTGGGAAGAGGGCTTTTAGAGGTGCTAAAATGGTCTATATCTCAACTTGGGTGGTGGCTACACAGATGTGTACATATGCAAAACTCATCAAACTGTATACTTAAGATTTCTGCTCCTTACTGTATTCAAGTTTTAGCTCATTAAAAATAAACTATGTTCCATCTTTCACAGGCAAAAATAAATAAATGAATACACTCATGAGTACCTAAATGCAGCACATGTTTGCTCCCCTGCTCCCATGAAATGCTTCCATGTAAGAGATTCTTGAGAGTTCCTGCATCTACTCTTTAACTGGTGCCCAAAGTGCCAAAGAGAAATGACACTCACTCACTGGGAACACTATCCCCATGTTTCATGGGCTAGGAAAACTATTTTCAGGGATGGTGGAGCAAGAGAGGAGAGGCAATTACAAGAATTGGCCTTAAATCATCAACACATCAGATCCCTGGTAAGAAGTGGAGGAAAATCTCATCTGCATAGGGCAGGAAAGAGAGAGGCCTGAAGCAGGGTCTGAAGGGAAGGCATTGATTGGGGGAGACTGAGTTCACTGGGGTGGAGCCCCAGATCTGTAGCTTTAAAAACTGTGTGATGCCTGACAATCCCCCTGTGGCAGTTTGAGATTATTTATGAACCCCAAAAAGGGAAATTATGTTTGTAAACTAATCTATTCCTGTGGTGTGATACCCTTTGAATGCATTAGGTTCAGCCGACATGTCTTGATTAAATTACCTGTTAAGATTAACCACGTCAGTAGGGCAAGATGCAGATTAAGTTCCCACCCCCTTGGTGGGCTGATATAAATGGACACTCTCTCAAGAAGACACACAGAAGAAGATATACAAGAGGAAGAGAGAGAGAACTTTGTCAGTTTTGATCCTGGAGCCCTGGGGAGAGATGAGCCATTCACCTGACAGGTTGCAGCTGAGCAGCTGAGGAAGCCAGACTGATATAGGAAGTCCTGAAAGAAGAGCCCTATGCCCACCTACAGCTGAGATCAGAAGAAGCTGGGACCACCGAGACTTAAGAGGAAGAAGGAAGGAGAGATCAGGCAGTGATCACCCGCCATCTTGCTTCAACACGTGGCAACTGACTTTGGGAGAAGGCAGCCTTGAGTTGGACTCTTTAGGGCCTTGTAACTGTAAGCTTTTACCCCAAACAAACACCCTTTATAAAAGCCAACAGATTTCTGGTACTTTGCATCGGCACCCCTTTGGCTGACTAATACACTCCCTATCCCCACTCCCATCTCCATATCTGCAGGGAAAGAAAAGGGGAAGAAAGCTGAGCTGAGCCAGCAACCATCAGAAGTCTTTTTCCATGCAGACCATAGAATTAAGAAGAGTGATAAGCTGAGTGAAGGACTAACACCTAGTGGAATTATTTTATTGTTATGATTGAAGCCAATCCCTTTTATTTGCGTAAAGGAGAGATTATAGAAAAGAAGGGAAATATGCCTAAAAGGAAGAGAAAGTGAGGTTCATTTTAGAGAGATGAGAAATAAAATGATCTCATGATATAAGCTTTACTTAGTTAAAAATGTTGCCTTGTATCATGAAAGGAAAGTTTTATATTCCAGTATATTATGAAAAGGAGTCTAACTCAACTCTGGCTTCCTGCTACTCTTGTAGCTTCCTGTTGAAAAAAGTGCCCTGGGTAGTTTTTTATTCATAGGTGACTATAATGGCCATTGTAGGTGTCTACTCACCCGTGTCACCTTTCCCCATTATCTAGCAGTCATGGATTTTGGAGAAGATTAACCATACCTCCAAATGTAGTGGTGGGTCTTGACTTGTCTCTTCCAATCTGATTATGGCAAACCTATCTCTCTTGCCATCTATAATTGTTTAGGTAAACCAAAACTAAGCCAATCTCAGAAATTGGTTCAGGAGTAGAACAACTAGATAGGAGCTCATGGTTTTTGAGCAATGGTTTTGAGAAATGGCTCCTCTTTCCCACTAGACATAGATGAAAAATCAAGGAGCCCAGTTGTTATGAACACATCCTGAGGTAGTCATTAGTCTGTTCACTAAATCTTTCCATCTCTTCCCTTCTGGGCACATGGTGGGATCATACTTCCTGGCTGTCACTGGACATTGGTTATGAGCAGATATAACATGTGTCATTGCCATTGCAGCAACAGATATAGCCCATTTTATATCATCCCATAACATGCAGAATTGTGTGGGAGAGAGTGTGGACTACAGGGTGAACTGTGGTCCATGATCAGTGGCAAAGCCCCGGGATGCGTTTATCAATTGCGATGAATGTGCAACACTGATGAAGGATGTTGTTTATGTGAGAGGGTGTGGAGAGTGAGGAGGGGGACATATGGGAATCCCTATATTTTTGTGTGTAACATTTATGTAATGTATCTTAAAAAAAAAATACATATATATATGTATATATATATGTATATATATATAAAGATGTGTCATTTCAAGCCTGAAGCATTTAATTACTCCTATAAAACCTTCCATCTTTTGTCCCCTCTGCCCTACTGCCTGACACGTTTTCTGATTGTGTATGCTCTGTCAAACTGGGTCCTGGAGGAAGGTGACATAGAACAGAGTCACCAGCTGACTCAAGATGCACAAATAGTATGACTAAGAAATAAATCCTTCTTTTTAGCCACTAAAATTTGAGGTTTATTTATTATGATATAATTTTTCTTATTCTTAGCAGTACAAAACCTATGACATAAAAGAAGATAATCTTAGAATGAAGCCAACACTGTGGATGGCAAAGTGGGAAAAAAATAAACAGAGTTCTTGAAACTACTGAACCACTGTATCAACCTTCATCTGAAGGCCATCCTGTTAGACTTTCTTTTCCCATTATACAAGAAATAAATTGCTTTATCACACAAGCCTGTTTGAATTGGGGTTTCTCTCACTTACAGCAGAAACCACTTTATCTAAAATAGTGATTATTGTACTATGTTACCCCCAACCATGGACATAGCTAAATGAAATGAGAGGGTACCAGACCTTTGAGCAACTGATATGTAGGCTGGGTAGTGGTCTATACAGTAGCCAGATACAAAAGCTTGATCCAATATGGACATGACATCGAGGGAAGTAACTGTCCAAATCAGTCAGTTTGGCTTCAAGACTTTCAGGAGGTTGTGAGTGTGTTGGTAGCAGCAAGAGCAGTTGAATCAGGAGAGGAGAGCTGCATATGGGGGTGAAGGGTGTGTAAGGGCGGGGGGAGGCTGGGATTGGGAGTGTGTTCCCTCCCCCTCTGCATTGTAGCATGTCTCCAAATCACTTCAAAATTTTCTCAGCATTCCAGAGAAAAATTGGAGAAGTGTGGTAGGATGCAAAATAGAAAATGTGATAACAAACGAAATCAGTTGCATAAATTGTGCGACATAACCACAGTTTTAGTATTCTATCAGAGGGCTAAAAAGTCATATTTCTTCTCCATTATAATAGAAATTAGAAACTACAGAAAATTCTGAGTACACTCACATACTCCCACCCTAGATCCAGCCATCATCATTTTCATAACATCACGGCCTCTGCAGAAGGGAAATGGTAAATGAAGGAGAAAGTAATTGAGGGAGAAAGTAATTGAGCTCTGCATTTACTGCCAAGGAAGTTACAAGACAACCAGCTACAGATGAGCAATATCCTCGGTGACCAATTGGTTCCAAAGTGCGAAATGGTCTCAGAGAAGCTCAGCAATACGCCTGTTCCTATTTTTCTGTGACTCTGGCTTTGGGTAGAGATCTCGAACTTCCTTATTTCCATGGGTAGTGTCAATAAACCCCTCTTAAAGAAGGTTACTTGCTTGTGTTTCTCTTCTTTGAAAACTGAACATGAGTTCCAATAAATATCCATTTTTTCCACAATTTATTTCAACAAGAGTCTGCCTTCCCTCTAAAGAATTTACTAGTATGTTTTTAAATGTAAAAATCAATCTTTTCTCCCAGAGCACTGTTGTTTAAAGCATTTCTGACTGAATCTAGACTGCAAGATAATAAAGTTGTTGTGTCTCTGGTTTCCACCAGATGGCGCTCCTACTGGCTGGTGCATCCAGAGCCCTACAAAACTACAAATCTCATTGCTGAATAAACACTAACATGCAGATAAGCCTTTCCTGAGAAATCACCACTATTTTAACAACTGCTGTCTCTGTAATTCACTGACTGGACATTCAACAATTGTCCCTGAGGGTCTGCTTAGCATAAGACATTGATCTAAACCCTAGGGATTCAGTGGTGTTCAAAATAGACTGGTCTCTGCTCTCCAGTCACCTCAGACACTTAGATTCCTGTAGGGAAGATGTTCGTTGAGCACAATCACACATATGGATACATAATCACCAAACTCTGATAGAGGCTAGTGAACAACACAAAGGTACCTGGTTGGTAATGAGACAAGGATCAAACGTAATCCAAAGAAGTAGGAGCTAAATATAGAAGGGACAAAGGGAGGCAGCACCCAAGTATGAGAAAAAGCTAGCAGGAAGGCACTGACCCTGGGAGGATTATGGCGCTTTGGAAGGACCAAGAAAAAGAACACCCAGAGCTTTGGAATTGAGAAGAGTAAAAAGGCGATCGCTTTGACAAGATCCTGGCTTAATGATCTGCAAATTTACATCTGTAAATGACTTCCCTTTCTGGTTCCTTGTGTATACCTCCCTGCTTGATGCATCCACTTAATTGCTTCAAAGGCATTTCAAACACACGCCCAGCACTGAATTCATGATCTCTGGTCTGATCAATTGTTTACGAATGTCAATGAATGGTGACACACATACATCCAGTTGTAGAAATCGGAAAACTGAGTCCTCAAATATGCCTTCACCAACAGCTCCATAGAAAATCTTTCACCAAAACTCAATTGGTTTTATCTACCAAATCTGATCATTTTTTTTCTAGACCAGTGTGGTCTCCAAACTAGCCATACTAACATCACCAAAGAACTTAGAAATGCAAATTATCAGGCCCCACTCCAGACCTACTGCATCAGAAACTTGGTGGGGCCCAGCCATCTGCATTTTAACAAGCCCTGATTCCATTTGAGAACTACTGCCCTGGACCCACTACCCACAACATAACATTATTTCTTAGCTGGGCTACTACAATAGCCCTTTACATTTTAATTTCAAGCCTGGAAAACATTATAATCTACTGGAATCCACCCTAAACCAATCCAATCAGACTCTCTGGGGTGCGGCTCAGGTTTTAGTATTGTTAAAAGTTTCTCTTGGTGGGGAGCAGATGTAGCTCAAGTGGTTGAACGCCTGCTTCCCAAGTACAACCCATATACAAAGTCCCAGGTTTGATCCGTGGTACCTCCTAAAAGCAAAAACAAAACAAACAAGCAAACAAATGAAAAAACTAACACGGAGGAGCCCACGCAGCCCACCAGCTTCCCACATGTGAAGTCCTAAGTTCAATCCCTGGCCCCAGGACCTCAAGAAAAAAAGTTTCTCTTGGACAGTGAAGGCTGAGAACCACTACTCAATTCTAATCTACACTGCACCCAGACTGATTTTTTTTTGGCAATATTAGGTTTTTATATATATATATAATAAACTTTATTTTTAAAGAGGTTTTAGGTTACAAAAAAGTTACATCGGAAGTATAAGGGATTCCCATATACCCCACTCACTACCCCTCCCACACCTTCCCCTATTAATAACATTTTACAACTGTGTGGTACATTTGTTACAAGTGATAAAAAAATGTTGAAGCATTGCTGCTAACCTTAGCCAAGGACTATAGTTTACATTGTGGTTTATACTTAATTCCAATGCCCTAAAAATGCCCCATGTTCCACCTATTCTTCCCTCCCTCTCCCCTCAGAACCTCTGGTAACCACTATCTTTATATTAATGTTACATGTTTTACCATTACTACAATATTAATAAATTTCCTTTGTCCATGGTTGCATTCCTCCCTTATGTTTGTTCATTCCTCAGCCTTGAGGATTTGGGGAGACTGATCTTTTAAAAATGCAAATCTGATCTTGCAACTCCCCTACGTAAAAAACATCCAGGGAGCAGATGTGGTTCAAGCAATTGGGCACCTGCCTCCCACGTGGGAGGTCCCAGGTTCAGTTTCCCATGCCTCTTAAAGAAGATGAGCAGACCAGACAAGGGAGCCATCTGGGGGAAGGGAGGGGATAAAAAATAATAATAATTTTAAAAAAGGTTAAAAAAAAATCCAGTGGTTTCTGGCTGCTTTTTAAAATCAATTTTATTGATACATATTAATAAAGCATACAATCCATCCAAGGTGTACAATCAATGGCACTTGGTATAATCACACAGTTATGCATTCATTGTTTCAATCATTAGAGCATTCTTATTACTCTAATAATAATAAACAAATAAAATAATAATAATAAACAATAAACAAAAAAACAGACAAAAACAAGCTCTACCTGTTAATAATCACGTTTCAATCTCTCTATGAGATTGCCGTACATAGCTACTGGCTGCTGTGAGGATAAAGGCCACGTTCCTGAGCACGGCCTACAAGGCACAGCACACACCTCCCCTGGTCCTCTAACACACTGGCCTTCCTTCAGTCCTTCGCAGGCTCCATGCTTCCTCCTGCCCTAGGGATTTGCATGTGCTGCTTGTTCTCTTGGCCTACATTGCTCTTTTCTGCTTTTGCCTAGTACTCACACTCATTCTGTAGATCTCCAGGGAAGCCTTCCTCAACCTTCCCTATTTGAGGTTGTGGGGCAGAAGAGCAGGAGGGGCACCACGTGTCTGAGTTTGCCCAGGAAGTCCTGATTTCTGCTTGTTCTGGCAATTAGCAGTACCTCCATTCCCTCTCAAAGTGTCCTTTCGGACAGTAAGTTAGATAGTCTCCTTACCTATCATATGCTCTCACACACAATCGCATATACCTCTCCTTTGGGGCTCTTACCAAAGTAGCCTATTTTACCTTAATCTAGTGATTATTTGATTCGTGTCCATCTTCCTCACTGGACTGTAAACTGCAAAAGCTTGGTACACAGGTGGTGTTTAACACATATTTGTTGAATGAACGAACAACCTTTTGAGGTAGACCCTAATTAGTTTTCCCATTTTAAAGAACGGGAAACTGAGTCTAGAGAGTTTAAGTAGCTTGCCGAGATCACTCAGCTAGTAAAATGGGTTTAGCCAGACTTTGAACCACAGTCTGGTATTTTTCAAGATCATAACTATGAAGTTGTGCTTAAAAAGAGATCTTTCACTGTCTGATTCAGTAACTGAGGTTCCTCAAAAGCCCAGGATTGAGTTTTCTTGGTCCTTAACAAACTGAGCTCAGCTTGAAAGTTACACAGTTAATTCCTTTCCATTGAAATTGCAATCTGCTCCAAGGAAATGAAGCTTATGGCTCTCAGGGTATAAAGGTCAAATGTGTGGGAGAAGACAGAGATCAAACAGTCAAGTACACTTGTTTTGGAATTTTTCATGAGCTAAATTCAAATGCTATCAGTGCAGTTTCTCCCCCTTGGATTTAAAAGAGTGAGAACAAAGGGTGAGGGGGAAGGCAGCTGTCAGGGCATAATCAGGAGGCAGATGGGAATGGTCCAGGCCTGGGGACTTGGAGCAGATGTAGCCAAGAGCAGGCACAGAGGTCACAAGAGAAGTCAAGGCAGCAGGAGCTTAGAACAGTTTCTCCCTCAGCCCACCACAAGGTCCATCACCATGTCCCTCCCTTTATACCAGCGGCCCTTCCTTTTCCTGCATTATATTGAGCTGTCACTCCATGAGGTCACTTTTCCTCTTTGGTTCTCAGTTACCTCATCTACAAAACAAGGAAGCTCAACTTAGATGAACTTTTTTTAAATATATATATTTTTTATTTTTTAAAAGATACTTAGATTACATAAATGTTACACAAAAAAATATAGGGATTCCCATATACCTCACTCCCCACACCTCCCACACCCTCCCACATAAACAACATCCTCCATTAGTGTGGCAAATTCACTGCAATTGATAAATGCATCCTGGGGCATTGCCACTGAGCATGGACCATAGTTCAGTGTAGTTTGCACTCTCTCCCACACAATTCTGCAGGTTATGGGATGATATAAAATGGCCTGTATCTGTCATTACAATGTCATTCAGGACAATTCCCAAGTCCCCAAAAAACCCCTATATTACATCTGTTTTTCCTTCTCCCTGCCCTCAGAACCTCCAGTGGTCACTGCCTCCACATCAATGTTGTAATTTATTCCATTGCTAGAATCACAATAAGTCTATAGTAGAATACCAGTAAGTCCACTCTAGTCCATAGATGAACTTTAAAGATGCTCTCAGGTCTAAAATTCTATGACCCACAGTCAGTGTTGTTAGGACTGACTCAAGAAAGACAGGAACACAAAGAAGTATGACAAGTAATTCCCTTCTCAGAATCAGAAAAAGTAATGCCCCGTTTGTACCATTCTTCAACCCCTACTGCATCTGATTGATGAAGAAAATGCTTCAGGTCAAGACCAGCATGTTTGAAATCTGAACTGAACCATGAAGTCCAAAGCAGAATAAATTCAAAGCAGAGTGAACACTGCTAATCTACTAAATCTCAAATTCAGGTAATCTAAACTATTGTTACAAAAAACACGCACCTAAAGGAAAAGTTTATTGGTGGCGTGTCCCATTTTTTAATAATTGCATTTACTTGCATTAGAATGAACCATGTATAATTTTAGACAATTAGAGCAGAACAAATCCAGTTAGTTCACATTGACAAAGCACAATACATTTAATACATATTTTATAATTTTATAATTGGATCAAAATATTTTAAAAGGTTTAGGTCAGCACTAGGAGTGAGTAAGTATGGGGCATGGCAACTGAGAAAACAGAGGTGGAGAATGTCAAATGAGATGGATTCAGCCCTGATGCGCCTGTGCCTTTGCTCATGCCGTTTATTTTCTCTAGAATGTCCATTCCTCGAACTCCCCCTAAAGAAATCGTGCCCTTTCTTTAATCCTGTCAACCTGCCTGGCAAGTTGTACTGGTTTTAACACATGACCCCAAAGTCTTTGACCTTCATTCTATTGCCATAGGGGTCTACATTCCCTCCCCTTCAATCTGAGCTGTGTGGTTCCTCAATGAATAGAATAGGTTAGAAATGACCCTCTGCCAGTTTCCAGACTCAGGCTTTAAGAAACTGGCACCATTTACTTTCTGCCTTGGACCCTGGCCACCATGATGTGAGGAAGCCAAAAAGCCACATGTAGAGACCACATATAGATGCTCCTGCTGATAGTCACAGCTGAGGTCCCAGTCGACAGCCAGGTTCAACTGCTGGACATGTGAGTGACCATACCTTCAGATGTTTCCAGCCCCCAGCCTTTGAGTCACCCCCAGCTTTCCAGCTGCCTCAGTTGATGTCACATGATATAGAGATGAGCTTTCCCACTCCATCCTGATCATTGTTGTCTTCAGCCCCTAAATTTGGGGAGTTCTATTGTGCAGATGTAGGTTACAGAAACAGAAGCTTCCTTCACTCCTAACACCATCTCAACCATCAAGGCCAGTCATGAGGGTGGTTCACAATTATTCTCTCCTCCTTCTGGGTACATGACAAAATTGTACTTCCTGCCCCCTTTGAATTTAGGTGTGGTCACATGACGGATCATGGCTAATGAAATGTGATTGGAAAGGATGTGTGTCATTTCTGGGCAGAAGTTTTCAAATCTACTGTGTGTGATTCATCAAGTTCCTTCCCCCTGTCACAGTGATGGTGGAAACACACATGGAAATGCTGCTTGCATTGGCCAGAGCCTCTGAGGAGACCACAATGAGTAAAGTTGCTTTGCCAATCCATGCTGGGCATACAGAGTGAGGGAAAAATAATCAGTTTTGGGTTAAGCCACCGATATGTTCAAAAGTTGTTTGTTACCACAGCATAATATAGACCAGGATTTTTCAACAGAGCACTATTCACTTTTTGTGCAGATAATTCTTTGGGGGTGGGGGGGATGCCCTATGCAGTGTAGGTTGTTTAGTAGCCTTGTGGTCTCAACCCACTGGATGCCAGTAGAACCACCACCCTGCCTCCACGACGAAAAAAACAAAAATATCTTCAGATTGTCAAAAGTCCCTTGGAGAGCCAAAAGGGTCCAGGGGAGAACCATTGACTTAGACAAATCTGGCTGATGCAACCACCAGCATGTCGAATGAGTTGCCTCCTCTTCACAATTTGAAAGCACTTCATAGATACTCCTCTATAGCACTCATATCATCCACCACATTGAATTATAGTGAGTTATTTGTGAATCTGTCTGTATGGACTAGCTAGTGAGGACAGGTAAGAAAGCAAGGAAGGCACAATGATCTACCCGAGCTTGAGTTTTCTGTTAGCAATGTGCCAAATAATATGGCTGGAACTCAGTCTCTCCCAGCCAAGGGGCCAGATGATCCAAATTGCACAGCAGCACCCGGCCACGGGGATGAATGGCAAATGAGATCCATCTCACTCTGCTCATTAAGCTACCTCCACAGAAGGAGTGGTTTTTCATCTGCCTGAAGAAAAGCCTTTTTTAAAAAGTTACACAAAGGCTCTCTAGCCTCATGCCGTCTCTCTACCTTAGAAAAGTCCCGTTCATCTGCCATCGTTTTTTCCTCCTCTTTTCTTCCTGTATTGTCTTCTTTCCTCTTTTGTTTCCTTTCTTCATTATAATCGTCAATTCAGAAATAGCCCCAATCATGACTGATAAGCAAAAAAGGAAACTAAAGAACACCCTTTATCAAGAAAAAGCAGAACAACAATTTTTAAGTTGAAATGCATGTGCTGAGGACTAGTGTAGCAAAATTGCCCAGAAGTCCCCTTCAAAAAGTCCAGTCACCTTCCTCACCTCTCAATAAGGCTGTCTTCCTCAGGGAGTGATAATCATGATAATCTATTGCTTATTAGTAATGCTCTGTAACAACATCATTTTGTCATTTCTCACTGTAATTTTGCAACATTATGCTTCCTTCATGCAGCCTCCTCCTTGCCTTAGAATGACCTTCCCTCAATATTTTGCTTTTAAAAAAAAATCCTCTTTATCTTTTAAGCCCCTGAAGAATGAATTGCTCCTTCCCCTGTATCTCAAGTTGTTTTTACAACTATTTAACATTTGTTTCATTTCCTTTTGTATTGTTTCTCTTTCTCTCTTCTCTTACAGCCTGAAAGGCACTCAAGAGACTGAGCCCTGTAAACATATTTGTGTTCCTCACTGTTGGCACCTCTGTCTGGTCAAAGGCAGATGCCATTAAATGTATAGTAAAATGCAAAATGCTTCTGTGGATTGGACTAAGAACGTAAAACTACTCAAAGTTATCTCCCTGCAAAAACACATTATTTGTCAAATTCCTTATTCTTTTATGTATATTCTACTTAATTCCATAATAATTTCAGGCAGCCTACAGACATATTTACAATTTTTTTTTTTGGTAATGGAATATTTTGTAAACTAAAATCAGGATTGAAGAATCAATTTCAAGAGGAAAAGAAGAGCCCTGATATTTGGGCTATAGGCTCTTACAGAGCCACAAAAGTTGGCCTACAAGTTTGGCTCTGAGCTTCCTGGCAACCAAAGCACAAAGGAAAATATGTTCGATTACATGGTTCTCACTATGCAGGAGGAGAAAACATGCCATTGCTCAGGGGAAGCAAAATTTTCCTGGCACTTAGTTCTGACACAAAAGTTCTTATATAAGATTTCTCACAGGGGATCCTGAGTAGGCAAAATAACTTTCATTTGGAATTTTGGTGCATAATTTGCTTGTTCTTGGGAGTGGCAAGAGGCAGAACAAAAGAAGTTAAAGTTGGGGGGGTGGTTTCTATCTGCTCTTAAATAGCAAAGATTATTAGAACATGCCTAATAAAATCCATATAAATCCTAATATAGCATCTTTGGTGGTTTGGAGTTTTTTACCCCTGAAAAAAAATATGTTCTTAATCCATTACTGTGAGTGGGAGCCCTTTTGATGAGGTTACATTAGTTAAAGTGTGGCCCAACTGAATCAGGATGGGTTGTAAGCCTGTTACTAGAGGCCTTGCTGAGAATGTCACAGAGAGAGATGCCACAGGGAGCAACCAGAAGCTAGAAGTCAAGGGAATCCTGGCGAGAAAGGAGAAGACACTGCCATGGGCAATGTCATGTGACAGAAAAGACAAGAAACCTCAAAGATTGCCTGCCAGCCAGAAGATATTGACCCCAGGAGGAAGCAAGTCCTCTAGGCCTCTGGAACCTTGAGCCAATAAATTCCTGTTGTTAAGCAAACTCATTGTATGGTATTGGTCTTAGCAGCTGGGAAACTAAAACAGCATCCCACCAATAGGGTGTACAAATCGTTTTGTTGTGATCATTGGGTTTGTTTATTTACTCTTAAATACAGTGAAGACATCTATGTTTCTGCTTTGTGGAAATTTTGAATGGAAAATTATAGGTCATTGATTGAACATTTTGGAGATCTAACATGGGTTTAATGAGTGGGATATGAAAAAAGGGATTGAATACCTTATAATTAATCATTAAACCATAGAGGTTATTGAAACAGAAGTAAATTAACTATTTCCCCCTCAAAATATGATATGAAAAACTCAATATTTTCCAAATCAAGAGTTTTATTAAAATTTGATTTCCATCCTCTGCATTGAGGTAGAAATTCCAGAAAATCTGGATTCTACATAACAAAATAGCATATAACTAGAGAAGGCAAGGGCCAAATAAGAAGGTGTGAAAGAGGGATTAAAAAAGGCTAATCAACCTCTTAGGAACTTTCTAAGGGGACTGTTTGGGTCACATAGTCAGAAGCAGGTATAGCCCTTGGATATTAACAGAACCCCCAGTTAATATACAGGCTTCCTATCCAAGCCAAGATCAACTGCTTGAAATTTCATTTTAAACATTCAGAAAAAAATAAAACCAAACAAGTAGATAAGCTACATAGTCAGGACATTAAATCACAGCATAATTTTCTAAATGTGTTTTTCTTGCAATTTGCCAACATTTGCAAATCCTTGTATGTTTATTGTTAGTACAAGATGCCACCATTCCCTCTGAAGTTATTCAACATGAAAATTGATAACACTCTTTTCCTAATTCTGTTTTCTGCCAATCATCTCACAAATCTTTTCTTTAATCCAAGGATAGGGAGGAAGGGATCAGACTTATTTCAGTGCTGTGGAGCATAAGAATGTAAAATGTAGGGCATTCACCTCCAAAATAGTTTACTAATAAAAATAAACAGAGTTTTGAGTCACTCCCCATTATTGGGTTTTATTTATGGAGTTCTGTGCTGTTTCTCAGGAAAAACAGTAGAGATAAGAAGGCAAATTGACCAAGTAAAATATAGCAAGAAACCCTTGAAATTTGAGCAGAATTTGAAATTGAGACACTGGTAGTTCTTGCAATGTAACTGTCTGGTGAAACACTAATTCTTCTTCTAGTAATAAAAACAGACCCAAGAGTATTCTCCACTAGGAACTCCAATCCAGGGAGAATCCATTTAGAAAGGAGAATGAGAGATATAATGAATCCAATGCATCTCCATATACCAACTGCAATTCCAGTTAAGATGCAATTCTATGAGCAAGCCATTGAACAGCCATTAAAGATGGTCAGGGATATAACCTTATACTTACTCATGGAATTTCTTGTGAAAGGTGGTATTGAAGAAACTATCTGGGAAGCTAAATGTAATTGAAGAAAAAGAAATAAAGACCTCCACACTAAGTTTTCCTTGTCGAATTCCCATTTCCCCTTGTTCTATTTAACAATGATGTATCAGCCATCTAAGAAAACTTTATGTATTTTGAACTCCAAAATACTAATCCTTCACTCAATCATTATGCATTATTTATGAGGTTAAAGATAATTGGAATAAATTCATTTTTCAAATCTATTCCAGATAGCATGAAAGTTCTTTTGAAGTTAGGATCAACCTTTTTACAGAATAATGGAACTACTTCTGAGTGACCACACTTTCTGCCCACATGGAGAAGGGAAGAGTCAGCAAGAGTTGTTTCCCACTTTGGAACCTCTGACTCCAGGCAGAGTCATGGGAGTTTTTCTGGTTTGACTTGGACATCATCCAACACTAAATGAGATTGTAGTTTTGAGGAGGTGCTATGTTATCAACAGACCCATGTTCAGAAATCTCTTGCTTCACTTTAAAAAGACACAGTTCAATGCTAAATGAAATTTTCCAAGGCCACTGGATATTTGGATTTCTTTGTCTGGGAATCCAAGCTTGAAGTAGAACTCTAGCAGGGATTTCTCAGCTGTGGTGTGTGTAGATTAATGCAACAGCTAGCTGGTGTGATCAAACTTAGTTGTGTGTGTGTGTATGTGTGTGTGCACATGCTACCAGTTTTAGAGAGGGTGGTTGGAAGTCAGTGTCTTCAATGCCTTCAAATGGGCAAGGGAAGATATTGAGACACTGAGGCAAGATGAGGCAAAACCTGAAGCCAGTTTGGACCCCCACAGTCATGCAGATGTCTGTGAGTGGTGTAAGGAAATGAGAGGGATGTGTGATATGAGCGAGGCTGTGCAGTGAGCTGAGAGTGTTGTTGCTAGGAATGCAACCTGTCAGGCAATTCTTCCAAGCAATGAGATACAGAAAAAGAGACAAGACAATATAGTGGGAAAACATGGTACTCTAGGATGATGCTCCTTAAACTTTAGGGTGCAACAGAATCACCTGGAAGGTTTGATAAAATACAGATTCTTGGGTCCCAGATAAAAAAATAAACCTCACTCAGTAGTTCTGAGATGGGGCCCAAGTATTTGCATTTCTAACAAGATTCTGCTGGTCCTGGACCACACTCTTTTGAGTAACAAAGCTTTAGAGATGGACAGATCTGAGTTTGAACCCCTACTGTGCCATTTCTTAATTGTGTCTTTGGGAAAATTATCCAAGTTCTCCTATTCTTGGTTTTCTCATCCTTTAAATTAAAAGGTTGTTATGAAGATTAAATTTAATAGCAAATTTAAAACACCTGGTACATAGTAGAAATTTTACACCTTTCTATTTCCATTCCTTCCGAGGGTAGAGGCAGGAGAAATGGAACCAAGATGCAGGAGGGGCTGACAGCTCAGAACAGTCAAAAGTTTGGGGATTCATGTGCCCAGAACTGAAAGCAGCGTATGTCAATGCTGAGTGGGCATCAGAAGCAACTGGGAAGCTATTTAGAAGTGGAGGTTTCTGGGCCCCATTCTCAAGTCAGTTAAGACTGGCATGGAGCCTGTGTGATCCTGAGGCAAGCCAGAATTGAGACCCAGAGACACAGAGAAATGTGAATCTCAGATTTCCAAGGCAGAGTTCTGGACAACAGAGACCAAGCAGGTAAAACAGGGAACTCAGAAGACCAAGGTTTCAACTCAAGAGCAGTAACGGAGTTTGGAGAAACCAGAGAGAGAAGCTTGCAGATAAGGAAGGGGAGTGTTAAAAGGATCAGTCTGAATAAGTACTTAGGTTACCAAATTTTATATGACTTTCACCATAAAAAGATAGATGAACAGACAATAAATAATGCTTAAATACACATGTGATTACAACTCTTCACTCTGGAGACTCAGTTCTGAAATCAAATGTATATGTTGATTTTTCAGAGTTGAAGAAGGTAATACAATAAAGCAAAAAGGTAGTAGGGAAATCCCAGAAGCCCAGGATCCCCAAACAGTGGTCCACAATTCAGGTCTACTCTTCAAAGCTCCAGCTCAAGTGGTGGCAACTAGAAAATTAGCCACTGACTAACAGAAGCTCTGAGTGGGGAATTTTCCATTCTGAGATGCCCCATTCATTCCGTGCTTCTTTCCCTTGACCCTTAGACCCCACTAAGATGTGTTTCTTAAAATTCTAGACTTAGAGAAAGCCTGCAAGTGAAGTGTTTCTATGATAAATATGACAAATGATACATACTATAGAACTCTCTCTTGACAATACCCAAGGCATATAAGCGTATTTGATACTTTAAGAAAGTGTCCTTATTGGAAATCTTTATTTCAAGAAATGCTTTTATAGCATCCCTCCCATCTCTAACTCCTCAGAAAATGGAACATGCCATAAGAAACTCTGCCTTATGGCAAAGTCTGGCATCGTCACACCCTCTGCCTGGCCCCGTTGCTAAGATCTAGAACTGATAGCTGCACAATCTAAAGGCAGAGTTGTTCAGAACCAAAATACTTCCTGTCTGATAAAAAGTTTTCACAGCTTTCAGATTCATGCCTGCAAAGGAGGAGTAAGCACATCATTTCTTTGGCAGTTGGCCTTTGTCACTTATGCAGTGGTTAATAAAGATAGAATGTTAGTAACATGGACATCCCTGCTTGGGACTCTCCCTCTTGAAGCACCTAACACAGTGGCTTTATGACTGAAAAAAATCATCACACACACACACAGCAGGGTGGAGAGAAGTTATTAAGGTTAAAGTCCTCAAGGAGGAAAGGGAAATCGCAAGAGACGAAGGCAAAAACAGCATATGCTGGCTGGGTGAAGGCCCCTAATACAGCTGTCTTGTTTTCCAGCAAGATAATACTTCCCTCCCTTGAAACTCCAGCTTGTAATATATTTATAGCTGCTCAAACACAATATGCCGGATACTAAAGAAAACACTTAGTCATTGTTCCTGGTGAACCAGTTTTACAAGAGTTAAACTAATCCCTTGCATAAAGCTGAAATTAGTTTGCCAAAAGCTTAGGCAAGGAAGAGCTGTGCTCTTTACCTAGAGGTTAGCTGATCTCGATCAGGCTGCTATAGAGATAGAGATATTCATCTATTGACAGGATGAACTGTTTTTGAACTGACTGGAAATGGAAGCATTACCAGCAGCCCTTGTCAGTACCTATGTTAATTGACATTGCTCTCTCTTTTACAATTACAGTAAGTACTATGAGAGATTTGGCTTCTTCTTTGAGTCCTCCACCCATTCCCATGGGGCAAGACACAACAGTCTTCAAAAGTGGGAGTTTCCAAGTCAGTTGTGCCAGCCTTTCTTATTGACTCCCAGAGTGATTAATGAATTTTAAAGCAATTATCTAAATGTGACCCTCCTAGGTGGAAAGCAGCCCAGAGGCAGGAGCAATGGGGGCTCCAGAATTTCTAACAGGAGGGGCAAGGGTTGTTATGATGTTGCTAGAGGTCTTGTCTTGAAATTGTGGTTGCATAGTG
>JAQZBX010041999.1:0-22148 GCA_029593785.1 Cabassous unicinctus | reverse complement strand
AAAAAAAAAAAAAAGAACTTGCTTAAAGTATAGGGACCATGTCTTAATCCTGAAGCATAAAAGTTTCTTAATAAATCCGCTAATTAAAAAAACACAAACCCTAGAATGTCTGAAATAACCAGGAAAGGAAGTTTTCAGTTAATGTATTTGTATTTGTTGATCTGTATCAACTTTATTTTCCTTTAAAAAGAGTGTTTTTCAATTCATATTTCTTAAATGCAGTATTATTGAAGAACCACTGTATAGGAAAAAAATGGAGAGATTTATGCCGCTTAGCCAATAATAAGTCAGCAAACAGTGAAAGTCATACTAAGTATTAAATGTTATAAAAAGAAATAAAAGCTGTGATCCCTGAAAAAGAAAAAATACAACTGGAGGGACCTATGGAGTGTGGTAAACAGTAATAATGTAATATTCTTGCATCTATGCCAAAGATGTACTGTGTTGATAATGGGGGAGTATGGAAAAAGTGTGTCAAATATATGCTGTGGACCTGGTAATAATTGGATGATATTATCTCAAGATCTGTAACAAATATTCCATCAGGGTTTGGTGTGTTGATAGAGGGGTGTTGTTTGGGAATTCTGCACATGTACATGATTGTTTTGTAAGTTTACAAGTTCTGTCATAAAAATATATTTTTAAAAATTATAGGGTGGGTTGGGGGAAAATACACAAAATGTAAGGTAAGGACTCTAATTAGTAGTAAGATTTTGACAACATTCTTTAATAATTTGTAACAAATGTCTCACAACAATGCAAGGTGTTGGTGGAGGGTTGATGTATGGGTCCCCTGTATGACATTATGAATATTTGCTTTTTAAGTTCACAACTTTTACTATACACTTATTGTTTATGTATGTTCATGTATAAATGATATAAAATAATAATAATAGGATGGGTTGGAGGAAGTAGTTTGGTTAATAGTAATATTTTGAGGATGCTCTTTAATCATTATTAAAAAACATTTCACAACAATGCAAGGTATTGGTGGTAGAGTGAGGTATGAGAGCCCTGTATGATCTTATGTATGTATGCTTTGTAAGTTCATAACTATTACTATATACTTATTGTTTATGTATGTTCATATATGAGTGATATACTTCAATAAATTAAAAAAAAACAAAAAGAACTGTCATATGATCCAGCAATCCCACTGTTGGGTATATACCAAGAAGAATTGAAAGCAGGGACACAAATAGATATATGCACACCAATGTTCATAGCGACATCATACATTATTGCTAAAAGTTGGAAGCAACCCAAATGTCAATCAACAGATGAATGCATAAGTACACTGTGGTATATACATACAATGGAATATTACTCAACCCTAAGAAGGAATGCAGTACTAACACATGAAAAAACATGAACAAATGTTGATGACTTTATATTGAGTGAAGTAAGCCAGACACTGAAGGGCAAATATTACATGAGCTCATTGATATGAATTAAGCAAATTTAGCAGACTCACAGTCTGGAAGATAGGTTTACAGGAGACAGAAAGGGAAGAGAGAGTTGTGAACCAATGCCCAAAAGTGCAAAATCTATGATAAGGTGGAAGGGTGGTGTTCGGCAGTGGATGGGCATGACAGTGGTGCAGTGACATGATTGGGTTCAGTGGTGTTTGTCTGTGAGGGGAAATAGGGTGGAGGTTTGGTTTGGACTATCCATAGGACTGGGGGAAGGGTTGAGGGAAGGGGCAGATGAATTCTGGGGATTTACAAGTCTGTGGTTAAACATAATGTTGGAAATATTCTTTTGGCAAATATTGCAGTTGAGGGTTCATGGTGTAGGGTGTCAGCTGTGGGGAATATACAGGATAGTGAGAACCAGGGCAGTCTCTTATGGAATATCTAAGTGTTCACTTTGTCATAGTATGTTGCATCAGTGGGTGGGGACCCACACAATAAACAATAAAATATTGAACTCCCATCCTAAGGGGTCCTGCTGTGTTCTCAATTAGAGGGACAAGAATTCCTCAAGAACAGAGGCAGTGCCTAGTAAAAGAAAACAGACCAATATGTCAAGCCCTCAATTTTATTGCATGTAACTATGAATCTTATTTTTCACAAATTGAAACTTAGTGATTGCCATAAGTTCCATGGGGAGGGGGAGGGAAGAATAGAATAGATGGAATATAGGGCATTTTTAGGGCTTTAGAATTGTTTAGCATGATCTTGCAATAATGGATATAGGCCACTTCAAATTTTTCAAAACCTATAAATGTGTATGATCCAAAATGTATACCATAATTCAAACAATTGACCATGGTTAGTAGCAATGCTTCAATATTTGTACATCAATTGCATCAACTGTAACAAATGTACCATCCACATGTAAAATGTTATTAATAAGGGAGAAGGGAAAGGGGAGAGGGCATTAGGTATTATGGGGCTCACCTCTGTTATCTATGTGATTTTTCTGTATCCTAAAGCTCCTATGAAGATAAAAATGAAAAAAATAAACCCTGGGGGAATGTATGGAAGAAAATATCACTGTACAAATAAGACAAGAGATCTTATATTGGTGATAGAAACAATGTCTAAATTTTATTATTTTTTTAATTATTTTATACTGTTTTAAATTTTTTGTATTTTATTGGTTATTTTTTAAATTATTATTTTATTTTCTTATTCATTTTATTTGGTTATTTTATTGGCTTCATTTTTTTGGAGAGGATTTGGATCATAGAAGGGACATAACAGAGGCAGGGGAGGATCACTGGTACAGGGTATCAGTGATGTTGGGACACATGGGAAGGGGTTCACCTGGGACCATGCCTCAAAGACACATGAATATGTTCAAGTGTTCATGGGACATTATCTCAGTGGGTGGAGATCCACATAATAACCAAAAGAATATTTTATTCCCATCCTGGGGAGTTCTGCTAGATTCCTTAATAGGACATCAAGAAATCCCCAAGTGCAAGGGCAATGTCTAGTGAAGGAAGACAGAACATTATGCCAGGCCATTGACATTGATGATTGTACTTATGAACCTTTCCTTGTGAAATTGAAACTTATTAGTATTATATATTGCTTAAGAGTTACCTCCTGAAAGTATCCTTGTTGCTCATATATGGCCTCTGTCTAAGCCAAACTCAGCATAAAAACACATTACCTTCCCCCTGGCATGGGACTTGACTCCCAGTGATGAGCCTCCCAGGCTCTGAAGGATTATTACCAAGTACCAGCTAGACATGCATCTTGAAAAAGACCTTTACCAAAAGGGGGAAGTGTAAAGACAAGTGAGATTTTATGGTTAAGAGATTTCAAAATGAGTTGGGAAGTCATTCCAGAGGTTATGCTTATGCAAGTCTCAGCAGGATCTGATTTACTTCCACAGTAAACAGTGCCTCAAATAGCAGTGCTCCTGAAGGCTCTAGAGATATCCAGAAACTATAAGCAGGGAAGACAGCTCAGGAATTCAGCACCATCAGTGGGCTTTACTTTGGAATTTTTCTCCCCAGTGTAACAAAGTTAGACTCATTTACATGTTCTCCACAAATTGCTCTTCTGCCTCTTTTATTTGAACCCATAATTAGCACTATATTTGATAAACATATTTCTCAGAGACTTAAATTTTTGGTCAATCCATGTGCCTGTTGAGCACTGAATTTCAGCAAAATTACAACACCTACTCTCCAGTTCATTGGACTCACCCAAGACAACTAACAAGGTAATGATGATGAATAATGCCCATCCCAAGGAACAGAGAGTATCTGCAATTGCAAGCAAGATAACTCTATCCATCTGCCTGATGGGATCTAAGCTCCCTCTCAATTAGAAGTAGAGTGAGCATCACCATCCCAAAATCCTCAAGATTGGGGAATGAACAATAGACTAAAGTAGACATTATTATTCTACTTTAGACTTATCATTATTCTAGCAATGGAAGAACTCATATCATTAATATAAAGGCAGTGGCCACCAGAGATTCTGAGGGATGGGAGAGGGAAGAATAGGTGTAATATGGGGACATTTTTGGGACATTGGATTTGTTTTGCATGACATTGCAGACACAAATACAGTCCACTGTATATTTTGTCATAAATTGCAAAATTGTGCAGAACAAAGTGTAAACTATAATGTAAACTATAGTCCATGGTTAGTGCCAATGCTTCAATATGGGTCAATCAATTGTAACAAATGTGCCACACTAATGAATGATGTGGTAAATTGTGGGAGGGGGAGGGAATGGGACATATAGGAATCCTTTATGTTTTTATGTAACATTTATGTAATATAAAACATCTTTAAAAATAAAAAAAATTAACAGAAAATCAATGTGATACAACACATTAACAAAATGAAGGTATAAAACCACATGAGAATCTCAATTGGTGGAGAAAAGGCATTTGGCAAAATCTGGCATACTTTCTTGATTAAAAAAACACCTAGAAAATAGGAATAGAAGGAAATTTACTCAGCATGATAAATGGCATATATGAAAACCCACAGCATACATCATGGTCAAGAGTAAAAGTCAAAAGCTCTCCCTCTAAGATCTGGAACAAGATAAAGATGTCAATTTTCACAACTGTTGATCAACTCTGTACTGGAAAAGTTTTAGGTAAAGCAGTTTGATAAGGAAAAGAAATAACAGGCATCAAAATTGAAAAGGAAAAAGTGAAACTTTCACTAATTCCAGGTGATATTAACCTTTACATAGATAGTTGTGAAGAATCTACAACAAAGCTACCTGAGCTAATAAATGAATTCAGCAACATGGTGGTAAATAGTTAATTGCACAATTATAAAAATGTTCTTTCATGAAAATGACAAATATACAACAATAATTCAAGGTTTTAATAATAGGATGCTGTATAGGGAAAAATACATCCTAATGTAAACTGTGGACTATGTTAATAGTACAATTTAAATATTCTTTCCTCAGTTTCAACAAAGATACCATACTAATGAGAAGTGTTAATAATGGGGGGGCGGGTATATGGGAACTCTGTATTTTTACATGACTTGGGTAAACCTACAACTTTTCCATTAAAAGTTTTTTAAAAAACATATTGCAGTACTTCCCTACACACACTAGGATGCCTAAAATAAAACATCATATTTAAAAGTTGTTTGTTTAGGATGTGGAAGAAATGAGAACACTTTTTCACTGTTGCTGGGAATATAAAATGATGTGGACATGAGGAGAAACAGTCTGACCATTCCTCTAATGATTAAGTATAGAATAACCACAGGATCCAGAAACTCCAATCCTAGGTATATACAAAGGAGAAATGAAAATGTAAGCCCCCCAAAAAACCTTGACCTCAAGTCTTTATAACAGTATTACTGATAATAGCCAAAAGTTGGAAGTAAACCAAATGTACATCAACAGATGAATGGATTAAAAACTCTGGTATAAAAAGAATTCAAAGCATGGACTTGAAAAGATACATTCACACCAATGTTTCTAGCAGTAGCAGTATTATTCACAATTGGCAAAAGATGAAAGCAACTCAAATGCCATCAACCAATGGATAAACCAAATGTAGTATATTTGTACAATGGAATATTATTTAGCATTAAAAAGAAATGTAGTTCTGATTCATGCAACGACATGGATGAAATAAGCCAGACACAAAAGGACAAATACATGTCACTGATATGAAATAATTAGAATCAGTAAACTCATAAAGTCAGACTCTTGAATATAGATTACCACAAGTTGGGGTGAGGGTAAGGAATGGGGAGTTAATGCTTAAATTGTACAGAATTCCTATTGAGTTTGATTGTAAAGTTTTGGTAATGAATGGTGCTGAATGTAACACATTGTGAATGTAATTAATAGCAGTGAATGATATATGTGAATGTGGTTAAAAGAAGAAATTTTAGGTCATATATATGTTAAGAGACTAAAAATTAAAAGAAAAAACATAAGATGGTACAACATAATGAACATATTTTTAAATGGTCAACTACAGTGTATAGTACAATTATTAAAATGTTCTCTCATGAATTATAACAAATGTACCTCATTAACACTAGATGTTAATAATAGGGTGGTTTGTGAGACTTCTGTGTTTTATGTATTTTATGCATGATATTTCTGTATAATTACAATTTCCCTAGGAAAAAAGTTATTAATAAAAACCTATAGTATAGCTACACAATGACACAATGGAATATTATTCAGCCAGTAAGAATGAATGAAGTACTGATATATACTTCAACTTGGATAAACCATCAAAAGTTTAAGTGTGTGGGAGTATATGTATCTCACATGGTTGGGTGCCTGCTTCCCACATGAAAGGTTCTTGTTTTGTTTCCCAGTGCCTCTTAAAAAGGAAAAAAGACAACCAACAAACAAAGAGATTAAAAAAACCAACTAAGGGAAGCCAATGTGGCTTAGTGGTTGAATGCCAGCTTTCCACATACGAGGTCCCAGATTCAACCCCCAGTCCTATAGCTAAACAAAAAAGAAAAATAAAAAAAACCTTTATGTGTGAACAGAAAAGAAGATGAATTTTATGATTCAATTAATATGATAATACAGAATAGGAAACTCTATAGAGATATAAAGTATATTAGTGGTTCCTTAGGATTGTGGGGAAATGGACAGAGAGGGGGGATAGGTAAAGGGGATAGTGTTTCTTTCTAAAGATGATAAAATGTTCTAAAATAGACCATAGTGATTGTTGTATATATGTCTAAATATAATAAAGAAAACTTCTACATTTTATAAGGATGAACAATATGGTATTAAAATTATATCTTAATAAGTCTGTTTAAAAACATATGTGAGAGGAGCAGATGTGGCTCAAGTGTTTGAGCACCTGCTTCCCACACAGGAGGTCCTGGGTTTGGTTCCCAGTACCTCCTAAAAATAAATAAACAAACAACATGCAAACAAATGGAATAAACAACTCAGGGGAGCTAATGTTGCTCAGTAGTTGAACACTGGCATCCCACATATGAGGTCCTGGGTTCAATCCCTGGTCCCATTACCTCACACATACACACACACAAAGCATATGTGAATATATATATACTTGGTGATTATTTCTTAGATAAAACATCAATATCATGACCATAATAGAACTAACCCAAAATTTTGTATGGATCAAAATATACTTTCCACTCTTAGAAATAATACATGTCCCAGATTGATAAAAATATTGGTAAATTTTGCATCCAATAAAATTTATGTACATAAAATAAAGCATCAAAATTTTCACAAGAAAACCAGATCATCATTTTTTAAAAAGGCAAGATGTTTGTATACACACATAAGGTTAGAGAAAATAAGGATATGAAAGGATGCTCATCATCATTAGTCTTCAGTTCACGTAAACTAAAAGTATGAGACAACACTAAAAAACTGTTAAAATAGTGAAATTTTAAAATATCAAATGAACAATATCAAGTAATGGAGAAGATACAGAAGAAATAGTAATATCATACACATTAATGGCAATATACTTCACGATATTACAGATACATTAAAAAAACTGTGTTTTCTCAAAAAGTAAATATATGCTTACCATATAACTAGTGATGCAAGTACTATGAATTTACTTTAGTGATATTAAGACCTATGTTCAAGGAAAAAACTTTACAAATGTTTTTAGCATCTTTAATCATAATCAACAAAAACACCCAATAACCCAAACATCCTTAAAATAGTAAATGGATAAAGAAACTGTGATATATCATGATCAAGGAATTCCACTAGGCAATATAAAGGAATGAAATAGATATATACACAACACATATGAATCTTAAATGAATTATAGTAAGTGAAAAAGCCAGATTCCAAACATGATTTACTACATGATTCCATTTTTTAAAATTCTGGCAAGGGAAAAACAACAGGGACAGAAAACATTACGTGCTTGCTAGTATTTGGGAAAATAGGAAGTATTGACTGCAATGGAGTACAAGAGAACTATTTGGGTGAGCTATACCTTGAATGTGGTGGTAGTTACATGACTGTACACTTTGCCAAACAAAGGTTAACAGTACAACAAATGTTGAATTTTATGCATATAAATCATACTGTATAAAAAGAACAGTAGCATTATGTCACCAAATTGCATATAAGATACTCCTGTGTTCTGTCTCCTGACAGGGGTTTTGAACAAGCAAAAACTGATGCAGCCTTCTTTCAACAGCTCCAGAAAACAGCTAAAAAGTTGCAGTAACAGGGAGAATGCCAAAATTTTAAAAAGGCAACTTCATAAATGGCAATTAATTTTTTAAAAACTTTGAAGGAGTCTCTTGACAGTATTACAACATTGAAGCAAAGTTGACTTCCTGATTTGGGGTTTTCTAGGAAAATGTCCTTGTTTTGGAGATAAATACACTGGAGTAATTTCTGTGAATTGTTTGTTTAGTGGGCAGATATAGTAAAATTATAACAAGTGGGAAATCTTATTGAAGGGGTTGTACTACTTTGCAATTTTTATACATTTGATATTACAAAATAAATTACTTAAAAATAAAACTTATGGTGCTGCTGAAGCAGGCTAGATTGGGAATCAATAGATAGATCTGGAACCTGGCAAGAAGTCCATGTGGACATTAATACCCACAAGATGGCTGCTGGAAGACCCACATGAGAAATTCCATTCAGAATGAGATTTCCTCCAGAAGCCAGGAGAGGCCCCAGATATTCTCCAGGTGGCTTATCATTGGGCCCTCCTGAGAGATTGATGGGTGAGGTAATCAATCAGAAGAGAAAACAGCTGGAACTCCTCCATGCCATTACAAAGGGATGGAATAATTAATGGTTTAAAAAGCAAGCAGGAAGTCAAAGAAGTCTTCTTGCCTTTGCCGCAGTTCCTGCTTTCTGGGCCCAGCTCTTGCCATTTTTCCCCTGCCATGATGGCCATGCAAGTAAAACCTGGGCATTAGTAATCTAAAATAGGGCAATTGTAGTCTATAAATCAACCCTTTTTAACATTCTTCAACCCCTTCCTTTCTACTAGGGATGTATGATCTGTTATTTTCTCCTATTTCTCTTCCCTCCCTACCTTAATAAATTACTGGCCTAATCAATGTGGCTTGCTCTTGAAATTCACTTCTTGTAGCTTAGTCAAGAATCTAGACAAAACCCAGCAACAAATTTTGGTGCTGTCATCTGGGAGGTTATTTGTGAGTGAAACTATGGCCTACAGCTTGTTTAATGCCTTCTTTTGGTAATCCATTTTAAATTGGTTCACCTATGAGCCTCCACAGGACATAATACTGGGAGGGAGGAGACTGGGGTGTGGGAACTCTCTGCATCCACATCATATGCCCAGGCTTGTGAGACCTGACCCCACCTGGGAGGGCAGGGGCACAGGGCAGTGGCCCAAATCAGGACCCTGCCAAGACAAATATTCCCTGGCCAAGCTCTGGGTGCTGCAAAGCTGCTTTTTCAAGCCCTTTGAGCAGCCACTAGCTTTGCCCTCAGGCCTGGCTGCCATTGCCTTCTGGGGGAATAGCAATGACTCAGAGCTGGGGGCTTGTGGGATGGGAAGGTGGTGGGCAGGGCCAAAGATGGATGCCATGGGAGTTCCCTTTTCCAGGGTATCACAGGCCAAGACACTCTTGCATAATTAACTTTTACCCATGTTTAATCTGCCCACTTCCTACTACTGAGTTTCTCATTATGCATTTGTGTTAAAATGCTTTGCAATGTCTTAAAAACTGTAAAACTGAAAAATGCATTTGCCAGACTGGCATGCTTCATAGTGCTGAAGGGTGCTATGCACCAGGCCAATGGAATAGTGGAGCCTACTTTCCAAGCTTCTTTCTAGGGTCAGCAGTGCTGCAGTATGCTGGCTGTGTGAAGGACATAACAAGTGAAGCAATGATTATCAGAGTACTGTGAGTAGAACTTAAATACAATTTGCATTAGGGCCTGCTCCCATGGAGAGATCACACGTAGGAGCTTAAATCTATTGCAGCTCAATGAGAAACTTATGTATTGAGGATTACATTGATTTTTATTAGTACTGTACCTATATCTCCTCTAGATATATGCCAGATAATTATGCTGATACCTTTTCTATTCTAGACCATATGCAGAAGGACATTGAACATGTTAAAAGACCTGGTAAACTTCATTTTCTAAGTAGTTAATGAACATACATATAAGATAAAAATAGGCCACCTTACCTAAGATCAGTGGGGGCAACAGCCCTTTTAATTTAAAAAGTGAGCAAATTAACTTGGGTATGACCCCTCAGTCTTCACCCCACACCAGGTGGAAGCCATGCTTAGCCCAGGTCTCCTCCTAGCCTTATTCCAGAACCTGTCCCATTCATAACCATTCATAACCTGGGGAGGACTGGCAAATGCACATGCCATCCTACCAGGGCTAAGTGTTTTCCCACCAGAAGGGAAACAGCAAATGAGGTGGCTAAGACCCACTTCAGCTTAGCCCCTTTTCTCACCTAGGGCCTGGAAACCAGGTTCTGATCAGAACTTGGCAAAACAAACAAACAAACAACAACAGCAACAAAAAAAAAAAACCAAGTCTTGCTCTCCACTAGGGCCAAAATGGAGGTTACTTTACTCTGTAGTTCTATCATTCCCACAGATATTAAAGTTAAAGGAATTTACAGCTTGGAGCACTTATTCCAAATGAAGCCAGCTGCCCAAGTAAGTGCCAGCTCACCAGAAAAATCTGACAAGACGTACAAGTGCTAGCCATTGGATGGCCTGAAATACCTCTTCAAGAGACAAAGCTAAGTAGTGTCTGTGTCAAAGCCAGCTTTTCCCTCTAACTGTAGCCCAAATGCCTATTGCTAGGGGGAGGACAAACCAAACACTCTTAAGAAATCTTGTCTGTTTTTGCTTCCAGTAGTTTAGCTAAAAAGGCAATGCTTCTTCTCATTCCTCTTCTCTACTATAGGAACTGTGATTGGCAATTTATACCTAACCACATTGTCTATTGTAATCTCTCCCTAGAGTTAACCAATAGCATAAAATAACTGAAGGAAGAATATTGTTTCCCACCAACTTTGGGAAAATGTAGCATTTAAAGGCACCTGGCCTGTTCTACTTTTGTGGTCCAGTATCCTTATTGGGGCCATATATCCTCAAGATTTTAATCAAGTTTGTTTCTTCCAGAATCAAAATCTTGTTAGCCATATGGGGACTTCATCCAGCTTCACCCAGGGTGCTGGATCCATCTTCCTACAACCAAAATAGAATAGCCAGAGGGTTTTATACGTTGTCAGGTAAGGCCTATTTCCCCTAAGCAGGAGGAAGTAATTACAGAAGTAAGACCATCTCCCTTCAGCACTCCTTTAAGAATAAAGGTGTAAACTCTCTGAGGGGGGAATGAAGCAGGCTAGATAGGGAATCAATAAACAGATCTGGAACCTGGCAATAAGTTCACATGGACATCAATATCCCCAAGGTGGCTGCTGGAAGACCCTCATGAGAAATCCCATTCAGAATGAGATTTCCTCCAGAAGCCAGAAGCCCCAGATATTCTCCAGGGACCTTATCATTGGGCCTTCCTGGGGGATTGATGGGTGGAGCAATCAATCAGAAGAGCAAACAGCTGGAACTCATCCCATAAAATTAGCAAAGGGGCAGAATAATTAATGGTTTCATATCATCACATAACATGCAGAACTGTGTGGGAGAGAGTGTAAACTACAATGTGAACTATGGTCCATGCTTAATGGCAAAGCACCAGGATGCACTTATCAATTGCAATGAATGTGCCACACTAATGAAGGATGTTTATGTGGGTAGGTGTGGGAGGAGTGGGGCTTATGGGACCCGTATATTTTTTGTGTAACAGTTATATAATCTAAGTATCTTTGAAAAAGAAAAAAAGCAAGTGGGAAGCCTAATCAGTCTTTTTCTTGCCTTTGCCCTGGTTCCTGCTTTCTGCACATGACTCTTGCCATTTTTCCCCTGCCATGATGGCCATGTAAGTATAACCTGGGCATTATAATCTATAATGGTCAATTGTAGTCTATAAATAAGACCTTTTTATCACTCTTCAGCCCCTTCCTTTCTACCAGGGACCTATGATCTCTTATTTTCTCCCATTTCCCTTCCCTCCCTACCTTAATAAATTACTGGCCTAATCAATGTGGCTTGCTCTTGAAATTCATTTCTTGCAGCTTAGTCAAGAACCTGGACAAAATCTGGCAAAACTACTATGCCACCAAAGCATTCAAAGACCAAATCTACCCAAATGCTGTTCAACCAAACTTGTGAATGTAATGAACCATTTAAGAGCCTGGCAGTTATTAAGGAGGAAATATGTGAATATTATATTAATACTACTATATTTTTAGTTCCTGAATGTTTTGAGCTGTTTGTGAAAAAAAGTGAGATTTTTATATTTGTTTTTCACAGGAACTCCTTCCTCTGCTGCATGTTCTGAATGTTGATTGCCTTTTGCCCAGACTGAAAGTCAATGAGAAAGACATGTATTATATAACTCTCACAGCCAAGCCTGAGGCCTACTACTCCAGATTCTTTTGGGAGACCTTAATGTCCTTGGGTGCATGAGGTAATGACTTGATCATGGGGAGATTTGCAAGGCAGAGAAGGGCTGGAGGTTATAAATGCAGTAGTTTACCTTTATGTGTCAAGGTAATAGAGGAGCAAATGTAATCAGGGCAGTTATTGCACAAATTAACTTTTATTGAATGTATATATAATATTAACTATATCTAATATATATGGTATAAGATGAAGAAATATGCTATGCTGAAATAGAAAATTTCTTCATGCAAAAAGATTACAAATATTGATGCAACTTATTAGTGTGAGATGATAGACAAACTCAAGAGACATTACTTATAAAGCCCAACAAAAAATCATGATAATATATACAGGTGGATGGTTATTAGAAGGCCAATATCCCCTTGCAGGGTATTTGAAAAATATAAATTTTAATGACATATATGATTATATTTTCAAATTTGAAAGTAGAGAAAGAGATAAAGAATTTGAAAATGTTTCATCACCAGATGAAAATAATAATTGTTACAGGAAACATGCATATAAAAAATGAGATATTCTAATTTCACCTTTCCATGAAGATACACAAAATTAGACTAAGTACTTCCAGATTTTGAACTTTCATCAGGAGAAATATACTTTCAAGGAATACATCTGATATAGAAAAAACAGTCTCTGACATAGCTTTTAAAGTGATAATTTAAGTCCTGGAGAAATGTCAAATGCAATATGTAATAGTAAGTATTGAAAATCACCATTATGTCATCAACTTCAAAAACTGATTTCTCTTAATGCACAAATTTTACTTATTGCAAATTTCTCTTAATATGGAAGTGGCATACAAATCTTATGTAAAATTCACTTAAAATAAAATTAACCCTTTTAATGTGTACAATTCAGTGACATTTAGTACATTCTCACCCTGTGCAAGTATCACCTCTGTCAATCTACCTATATATATTATATTTTAAACAATATCAGCCACAGTAAAACAAAAGACATTTCAGTAAGCTGGACTTAAAAATAAGATCATCACTGGATCATGAGAAATTATATAATGTGGCTATTTTCTCACTTGAAAACAAGATAAATTAAAAAGTGTATTTCAAAAATTTCACTGTAAAGTTTGCTTTTGGAAAAGCCAGAAATATAAAATTATTATAAATTTTGGAATTTTTAGTAAATAACACTTAAAATTAACATTGGGAGTTGTATTACTCATATATATAATTTTTCCAAACCTTTTTTCATCTATGTCAGTGGTGCAGGAAAAATTTACCATCAAAAAATGGATAAAAGTATATACATAAGGGTACCATTTTCCCTTTCACCTCTGGCTCTGATATGGCTCAGTCAGAACTGGCCAGTCCCTAACTTCTTCACTGGAAGGTTGCAATAATTTGCATACTCTTTTCAGTATTGTAGATGCATTTCCTCTCTCTCAGAATCTCTATCAGGATTGCCCCCAACAAGATTATTTTTAAGAATCTTAAAACGTCCTACAGCATGCCAGATTTTGAGCAGGCAAAGCTATCATGAAAAGATATCTGGTAAAATACAACTTGCAAAAGCATTACTTGAGAAAGTAGAGAATAAACCTGTTTCTGGGAACAGTGCAAACAATGAAGTTTTAAAGAAAAATACCTCAGAGAAGCCATGATAAAGGTGCCTCCTCCACCTCAGGGATGAAGAGGAAGCTAATTACTCACATGGACAAACCTGAGGAGTCCCAGGGCCACTCTGGCTCCCCATGGGATGTGTAGGAATGAAGAATTTCTCCTTCCAGTGGAGGCTGCACCGGGGTCACTAGGGATGGACTTGGAGGGTTTCTATTGAGGTTTACTCAGGAAAGGCAGTTTGACTCCCTTTCCTGACTGGAGATCCACAGAGGAGGATGCTTCAGGATGTGCCTAGTGGTGAAAATGTGCCCCCTTTCCTGACTGTGGCTGAATCTCTGAGCTTGTGTTCAGGGTGTTCAGAGCCAGGAGACAGAGGCTGGGTGCAGTGGACTCCTCAGCACAGTCATCACTGAAGGTTCAGAAATAAGGACCAGTGGAAAGAGCAAGAGACAGGCTTCACCCCTTACCCAAACTCCCCTGCCCACACCAGGCCTGGACCCAGGTGTTGACCCCCACCCCCACTTATCTGGAAAACCCAGTATAAAACTCCTAGTGCAGCACAAGAGGTGTCCGTGGTGTCCCACATAATTCCCCACTGGAACCCTGCTCAACCACAGTCCTTCCCAACTTCATTGCACCAACTTTCTGTCCTGTCCAGTCAGGAGACAGCCACAGTGTGTTGGTTTTATTGGGGCTCAAGGAGGTTATCTTGTCTAGGAGCACACTTCAAGCTGGAAGCATGGCAAGTCTAACCTCCTGTTTTCAGCCCAGGGTGCACAGAGCTACAGAGGCCACAGAAGCAAAGAAGGGGAACTGTTTAAGCACAGGGAGTGGTTAAGCATTCTCCTCCACAGTCTGGTCCTTGAAGTCTGTCCCCAGGAATCCCTGACAAGTATTCACTCTGTGTGTGTGTGTGTGTTGGTGGAGGGTGAAGGGTATGTTCCATGATGTAAGTAAAGAAACCTCTTTTGTTTTTCATTCCAATGAATTTCTCATATTTGCTGCTACTACAGCACATTAGCATTTTTCCCAGGGAGTGAAAAATTAACAAGTTAAACAGAATTGCAAATCTTATTCTACACTGAAAAACAAATTATGTTCCTCAATGACTTTATTTTATAATTGGGTTATCTAATGTCCATACCCTACAAGGGGTGATCAAGTGTCTTAGGACCTGAGCTGCCTAAGTATTGGTCTCCACCTGTCACTCTGTTTGGAGTGTGCATTAAGCTCTCTCTGCATGTCTGTCACACCTATATATAAAGAGGAGGAAAACTCAGAGGGCTACTTTGAGGTTCCTGTAGGAACCAAGTAAAGAGCTCAGAATACCTGTGCTCCCTTTTAACTCTTTTATGGTCTGTTTTGAATTTAAATACCCTGTGAGCAAGTTTCAGAGTAACAATTTGCAATACCAGGCCTCCCTCGATTCATTTTGCCACAATTCTTCTTCAGAGTTGTGATTTGTGTGGTTCAACCATGTTTTTCCATCTTCCTTTTGGTAGTAATGACAAGACAAATGATATCACTTCTCTATGTTACTATTATATGTGTGTGAAATTAGAGTTCCAATGGGAAACAGCTGGGAGAGTGAGTATAATTATTTAAATTGAAAACTAATTAGAAAAACCTCACATAGAGCAGTCTTGCAACAGGAGTATGTTGGGGTCATAACCCAGGTCTTAAAAACATATTCTATTGGGCCTTGGGCCTTAATTCTCCTCTCCAGTATGAATTCGAGGATAGAAAGATAATCTGTTAAGCATTCCTTTAAGTTGGCCACTCCCAAGGAAAACACAAAATAAAAGCCTCCCTCCACTTAGTGATTCTCAAATGGTTTGGTGGTGTTTTCTAGGTTAGGAAAAATGTAGGACTGGATATCCCTGACTGTTGAGTGTTCTCATATCCCCTACTGTTGTTAATCTGACTTATTGTGGGAAAGCCCTCCCATAGAATTCTACTTATGGATTTTTATACTCTGACTTTGAGAAAAAATGCTGGGGAGGCTGAGGTGGGAGGGAGAGTTGAAGGGTGGGGAAGATGTAGAGACCCCAAGATATGGAAGCTGGGACCCTGCAAGGCCCTAGAAAGAAGCTAGAGGGGGGCCCACAAAACTATGGTCCCTACAGGTCCCCAAGTCAGAAGGAAAGGAAGATAGGATGCCAGTTATGATTTTATATACATGAATTCATAATTTTTAGAACAGATTATTCCAAAGATATTTGTGTTGTTCAAAACAGGAGCAGCTGTGTACACCATAATGTACAGGATATAATGTATTTTCAAAACACCACTGCAGCTTTTACAGCTGAGTCACTTGGAATGTGGCTAAACATGAGGTAAGACATTGTGCACTATAAGTCAGAGACCAGCTTTTTGCTCTTTCTTGTGGTCTGAAGTCTCAAGATTGTTCTTGATAATTATGTTCCATAGCAGATTTTACAGAGCATTGGACAGAGCTGGCACTGAACAACTATGTGGGAAGTTGGAAATAATTAATATATATGTATGTATGTGTGTATAGATGTGTGTATTTTGTATATAAATCTATCAATCAATATATGAATGAACATATATAAATGTATATATTTGTATAAATATGTGTGTATAAATATATATGTGTGTATTTTGAAATAAAAGGAATTGAATAATTTTATAATAGGCGTGTTTACCTCTTTAAAATAATTATAAAAAAAGATCATTTCTATTGATGCAAAGGATGGACTTGAAATTTTCAGCCTCCAAGTGTAAATGAGGATAGCTGGACCACATAGTCATGCCTAGAAGTTTCCCTCAAGGGAAAAGATGGGAAGGTTCTTCCTGGCATAATGTTATACAACTCAGTAATTACAGCCGCACTGCCTGTATTTCAACACCAGTTCTTCCCTTCTTAGATGAACCACTTAGGGCAATTTGTTTATCCTCTCTGTCCCTCCATTTACTCTTCAAAAAGTGGAGTTGAGGTAACAGTGTCCTCAGAGTGTTTGTAAGAATATTAATATGAAAATGCTTGGAACATTCCACTTAAATGTTAGATGTAACTATGGTCATTAATTCTAAAAGCAATCTTGAAAGAAGATCACAGTTTACAATGTTACAGATAAGTGAAGGACCAGTGTCTTGTGAACCCTCTCTCTCCATACACATGAGGAAAATTCCTTACTTCTAAAGGGCCAGTGCTGCCTATACTAAAGCTTGTCTCTCTACCTATTATTTAAATTTCTGTCCTCTTGGTGGCAACAGATTTTAATGATTCCTTGGTAAATGGACTGGCCACAACCTCCTATTCTGATAAGATAGGATAATCTTTTTAATGAGGGTACTTCAGCTAAGGTTTGAACCACCTCAATCAGGATGGGTCTTAATCCTATTAGAGGAGTCTTTTGTAAGAGAATGAAAATCATACAGAAAGAAAACCACAGAAGGCGCAGCCAGAAGCTGAACATCAGTGGAATTGGGAATATCAAATCCCCATACTAGAGAGCTCTGCCACATACTCTAATGAAGCAGCAAGAATCCCCCAAGTACATGGGCAATGACTAGTGAAGGAGGATTGTGCATTGACAGGCCCTTGATACTGATGACTGTGCTTATGAATATTTACTCTTAAAATTGAAACTTAGCCTAGTATTATAGGGTGCCTAAGAGTTACCTTCTGAGAGCCTCCTTGTTGTTCAAATATGTCCTCTCCCTAAGCCAAACTCAGTGTATAAATGCAATAACTTTCCCCTAGTGTGGGGCATGACTCCCAGGGGTGAGCCTTCCTGGCACCAATGGATTACTACCAAGCACCAACTAGCAACGCAACTGGAAAAAGACCTTGACCAAAAGGGGGAAAAGGTAAAGACAAATGAGTTGATATGGCTAAGAGACTTCAAAGGGAGTTGGGAGATCATTCCAGAGGTTATGCTTATGCATGTCTTAGCAGGATCTCATTGACAGCCAAAGTAGGTACTACCCCAAATAGAGGGGCTCCTGAAGGCTCTGGAGACATCCAGACACTATAGTTAGGGCAGGTTATTCAGGAGTTTGGTGACTTGTCAGTGGGCCCTGCTTTGGAATTTATGTTCCCCAATGTGACAGAGTTGGACTCAGTAGTGCTTTCCATACACACGGCTTTACTGTCCCTTCTATTTGAGCCTATAATTAGTACTAGAGTTGGTAAGAGTACCTCCAAGAGACTTGAATCTTTGGGCTATCCATGTGCCAGCTGGGCCCTGAATCTCAATTGAATTGCAGCACCTAATTTCCAGCTTGTTGGACTCACCCAGTACAACTGGTGAGGAGGAGATTACAACCATCATACCAAGGAACCAAGAGAGTTTACAACTTCAAGCAAGAGAGTCCCATCCATCAGCCATATGAGATCAAAGCCCCCTCTCAATTAGAGGTGGAGTGGGAATCACCATGCCAGAATCTCAGGATTGGAGAATGAACTATGGACTAAAGTAGACTTACTGGTGTTCTACTATAAAATTATTGTGATTATACCAATGGAAGAAATTATACCATTGATGTGGAGGCTGTGGTAACTGGAGGTTCTGAGGTCAGGGAGAGGGAAGAACAGGTGTAACAAAGGGGCATTTTCAGTACTTGGGAATCATCCTGAGTGATGTTGCAATGACAGATACAGGCCATTATATATTTTGCCATAACCTACAGAATTGTGTGGGAGAGAGAGTAAACTACAATGTAAATTATAATCCATGCTAAGTGGCAGTGCTCCAAAATGTGTTCATCAAACCAATGAATGCACACACTAACAAAGGATGTTTTTAATGTGGGAAAATGTGGGAGGTGCAGGGAGTGGAGCATATGGGAATCCACTCTATTTTTTATGTAACATTTGTGTAATCTAACTATCTTTAAAAAATAAAAGCAAAACAGAACCTGAAGAGAAGGGAGAGACTTAGACACTCATCAATGTGTCTTGACATGTGACAAGCTAAGGGCCAAGGATCTCCAGAAGCCAAGTCCAGAATGTCAGTCTTCTAGGAGAAAGCATCACTTTGATGATGTCTTGATTTGGATTTTCTCTTAGCCTCAAAGCCATGAGCTAAAAAAATTTTCCATTGTTTAAGCCAACCCTTTGCAAGGTAGGTGCTTGAGCATCCAAAGAAACAAAAACACTCCTTAAATAATGTTATTTAAACATCTCAATAATCACGTTCAGCCTCTCTCCTCATTTCATACACTGTACTACTATCTGACACATTTCTTTGATTGATGACATTTCCTTCATTTCTGTCCCTATGGTGACAGTGACCATACTATAATCTGGACTTAATTTGTGAGCATTCACCTCTGTATGCCTGTGTCTTATGTAAGGACAGATACAAATTGAAAAGTGAGAAAGTCTTTATTCTCCCTGTTGAATATAAAGGAAGAGATATCATTCTCCCTCCCATCTTTCTGAGTACTTACTTTAGAAAACCCATAGTTATAATTAATACTACTTTCTCTGTCCTTTTGAAATGCATATATTTGAAATGTGTGTAAAAGTTTAAATGAGTCTCTTGCAAATTTTATCACACAGGGTCTGTACAAGAAAGGAAGCCATTTCTTTGAAATGCAATCAAAGAAAATTGCTCCAAATTACCTAAGAGATGAGCATAACTTCTGGAGGTGGGGGTTTATGGGAGTGTGCTCCTGGCTCCAAATTATAAACCTAAGTCTGGTCATGAATTTATGAGGAATAACTTGAAAATATGTATGAAATGGGTTGCACCTGCTTACTCACATAAAAAAGCTTAAGATTTCTTTCTGTCTTTAAATATCTGCAGATTGCCTGTGGGGCATCACATTTTGCTTTAATTTTTATTCAATGATAAAATAGTTTTTCTCTCTCTTCTACCTTTGTGGAGAGGTTTTTTTAAGTTGGTAGATGATTTTGTTTTTATTTATTTATTTATATTTCACCCAAGAGTTACTGGCACATAAATTAAAATATATCTGAAATTTAAGACATTACCTTCCCCCAAACATGTGAAAGTTATAGCTCCTCCAATTTTCAAATCTTCATTAATGGTTTCATTAGAAGCCAGGAATTAATTCTTGAAACCCCCTTTCAGCACCAGGAAGCCCAATGGAGCCTTGTTACTCTCTCTGCACTGAGTACTGTTGTCATCTTTCATCACCTCCCAATCTCTCTCACAAACACAGACATTGACCACACCTTAATCATTTTCCTTCAGTGTCAGTTTAAATGTTATTCCTTCTGAAGTCCTCCTTTATCTGAACTCCCACCTATGTTAGCATTTCCCTTCTCTGACCAAGTTCTCTTGAACAGAACACTACTTCATCTTCAGGCAATACCTGTATTTTGTCATTATGTTTATTTATTCATTCATTTCATTGTCTCTCATCTTCCCCATGCAACCATTGCAGAAAAATAGATCCCAGAATCTTAAGTAAGAGAGATTCTCCTCTGACCATTACATATAAACTAAATTCCAGGGGAATTCCTTCTAAACAATAATCAAATCTAACCTCAGATAGTCTGCCTCCAAATATCTGCAGTGAGATCATACAATTATCTTCAGATTAAAATTCATTTACAAAATAAAAGAGATCCACTGCTCTTGGGGAAAATTCTCACTGGTACTCACCTAAACTCAAAGAGATGGAAAATCCAGGGACACTGGGTTATTATTGAGTGTGCTATCACCACATTCCAGAGCTCAGAACTTCTTTCTTTTTTATTTTATTAAAGAAGTTGTGGGTTTACAGAACAAGCAGGCACAAAATGCAGGATTCCCATATACCATATACCAACAACAATCTGCATTGGTGTAGGATATTTGTTAGAATTTATGAAAGCACATTTTTATAATTGTACTATTAATAAATGTCCATGGTTTATTTTACAGCTGAGTGTTTGCGTAGTATAATTCAATGTATTTAAAATTATTTTTATTTTACTTCTACAATCTAACATTTTCCCCTTTTAATCATATTCTCATCTATATTTCAATGCTGTTAATTGTGTTCATAATGTGTTACCATCACCACCATCTCCATCATCAAAACATTTCCATCATTCTAAATAGGAACCCTATAGGTTTTAAGCCTTAACTTCCCATTCCCTATCCCCACTCCACATCTGGTAACCTATATTCCAGATTGTGACTTTATGAGTTTGCTTATTCTAATTGTTTCAAATCAGGAAGGACATACAACATTTGTCCTTTTGTGCCTGTCTTATTTCACTCAACATGATGTCTTCAAGGTTCACCCATGTTGTTGCATGTATCAGGATTTCATTCCTTTTTACAGCTGAATAATATTCCATTGTATGTATATACAACAATATACACATTTTATTTATCCATTCATTGGTTTATGGACATGGGATTTCAAAGCTTCCTTCTTACTCTAGAAAAATCACTATTGAAAGTGTCTCTTTATGCTGTTAATAACTTCATCAGCCATGCATAAAAGGACACACCCTGTTTAACTTGAATGCCAAAGAAGAAACCTCTAATCAAAGTATCACTAATATAAAAAATTTCCATCTAAATATGTAAAACATATATACACAGATAATGAAAATAGGTTATATCTTTTCATCCTGTAATTGTTCTAAAATATCCAAAAGCAACCTTCATTCTTCTTCCCAGAGGTCTCACTGTCTTGTGGATTCTAGTTTTGGGGAGGGGCAATACTGTAGAGAAATTTCAGAAAGAGGATCAGTCCTGCTGAAGACTGTAAAACTACCAATATTCTCTCAGTTTGGGAGCATCAATGTTCTGTATAAGTACCAATGGTTATGCTGCCAATGCATATTTAATGAAAAGGTACTTTTCATGAATCTAGTGTACATATACTTTATTATCAAAGAATAAAAATAACATAGAACACAGATGTCTTCAATTCAGAATTATCTGATGTCATAAAGACTGCAACAACTGGCTCGGCAAGGTGGCGTCGGCTTAGGAGGACAACTGCGGACAGCTCCCAGAACATGACAGATAGTGGACGGGGTGCGGCACGGGGGTCTGTGCTGTGGGCGTGTGGAGTAAGAAGCTTGGGACATCTATCCAGACATATCTACGGTGTGGACTGAACCATAGAGATTTGTGAGTTTTAAGCCTGCCTG
>JAQZBX010041998.1:0-22149 GCA_029593785.1 Cabassous unicinctus | reverse complement strand
ATCTGTGAATCCATTTTGGTAGAACTGACATCTTAATATTTAGTCTTCTAAACCATGAACACAGAATATCCTTCCATTTATTTAAGTCTTCTTTGGTTTCTTTTAGCAGTGTTTTATAGTTTTCTGAATACAGATCCTTTATATCTTTGGTTAAGTTTATTCTTAAATATTTGATTTTTTAGTCTCTATTATAAATGGAATTATTTTTTATTTCCTTCTCAGATTGTACATCAGTAATGTATAGAAATGCTACTGATTTTTGCGTGTTAAGCTTGTATCCCACCACTTAGCTGAATTCGTTTATTAATTCTAATAGCTTTGTTGTGGATTTTACAGAACTTTCTAGATATAGGATCATGTCATCAGTGGATAGTGAATGTTTTATTCTCCCTTTCCTATCTGGGTGCCTTTTATTACTTTGTCTAGCCTAATTGTTCTAGCTAGAACTTTTAGCAAATATTGAATAATTATGGTGACAGTGGGCATCCTTGTCTTGTTCCTGAGCTCAGCAGGAAAGCTTTCCATCTTTCACCATTGAGTATAATGCTAGCTGTGTGTTTTTCATATACGCTATTTACCATATTGAGAAAGCTTCCTTCTATTCCGATATTCTAGAGTGTTTTTATCAAGAAAGAGTGCTGTATTTTGTCAAATGCCTTTTCTGCATCAATCAAGAGGATCATGTGTTATTCCTTTTTCAATTTATTAGTGTGGTATATTATTCTAATTGATTTTCTTGTGTTGAAACACTCTTGCATACCTGTGAGAAAATCCACTTGATGGTGCTGTGTAATTCTTCTAATGTGCTTTTGGATTCAGTTAGCAAGTATTTTGTTGAGGATTTTTGTGTCTATATTCATTAGAGGTATTGGTCTGTAGTTTTCTTTTTTTGTAGTATTTTTATCTGGTTTTGGCATTAGGGTGATGTTGGCTTCATAGAATGAGTTTGGTAGTATTCTTTCCTGTTAAACTTTTTGGAAGAGATTGAGCAAGATCACTATTAGTTCATCTTTGAATGATTGATAGAATTCACCTGTGAAGCCATCTGGTCCTGGGCTTTTCATCTTTGGGAAGTTTTTGATGACTACTTCAATCTCTTCACTTGTGATTGATTTGTTGAGGTCTTCTATTTCTTATAAAGCCATTGTAGGTGGTTTATGTGTTTCCTCGCATTTGTCCATCTCATCTACATTGCTAATTTTTTGGCATATAGTTGTTCATAGTATCCTCTTACAATCTCTCTTATTTCTATGGGGTCAGTGGTAATGCCCCTCCTTTCTGATTTTATTTACTTGTGTCTTTTCTCTTGTTTTCTTTGTCAGTTTAGCTAAGGGTTTATCAATTTTGTTGATCTTCTCAAAGAACCAAATTCTGGTTTTGTTGAATTGCTCTATTGTTTTGTTGTGGTGGTGGTGGTGCTCAATTTCATTGATTTCTACTCTGATCCTTACTACTTCTTTCCTTCAGCTTGGTTTGGGATTAGTTTGCTGTTCTTTTTCTAGTTCTTCCAGGTGTGCAATTAGAGCTTCAATTTTAGTTCTTTCTTCTTTTTTAATGTAAGCATTGAGAGCTATAAATTTCCCTCTCAGCACTGCCATTGCGGGTTCCCATAGGTTTTGATATATTCTGTTCTCATTTTCATTTTTCTCAAGATATTTGCTGAATTGTCTTGAAATTTCTTCTTTGACCCACTGGTTGTTTAAGAGTGTGTTGTTTAAACTCCATATATTTTTGAATTTCCCCTTTTTCTGTCCATTTTTTATTTCTAGTTCCATTCTGTTATGATCAGAGAAAGTGCTTTGTATAATTTCAATCTTTTTAAAATTATTGAGACTTGTCTTGTGACCCAACATAAGGCTTATCTTGGAGAAGAATCCAAGAGCACTTGGAAAGAATGTATATCCTGCTGTTTTGGGGTGCAGTGATCTATAGATATCTGTTAGGTCTAGTTCATTAATCATATTATTCTAATTCTCTGTTTCTTTATTGATCCTCTGTCCAGATGTTCTTTCCAATATTGGAAGTGGTGCATTGAAGTCTCCAACTATTATTGTAGAGACAAATTTTTCTCCCATCAGCTTTGCCAGAGTGTGCCTCATGTACCTTGGGTCAGTGAGGATAGGTGCATAAATATTTAGAATAGTTACTTCTTCTTGTTGAATTGCTCCTTTAATAATATATAATGACCTTCTTCATCCCTTATAACAGTTTTGCTTTTAAAATCTATTTTGTCTGATATTAGTATTGCTACTGCAGCTCTTTTTTGGTTACTATTTGCATGGAATATCTTTTTCCATTCTTTCACTTTTAGCCTGGTTGTGTCCTTATGTCTGAGGTGAGTCTCTTGTAGACAACATATAGATGGATCACATTTTTAATCCATTCTATCAGGGTGTGTCTTTTGATTGGGATGTTCAAGCCATTAACATTCAATATTACAACTGTAATTGCATTACTTTCTTCTTCCAGTTTAACTTTTGGCTTTCAGTTGTCATATAATAAGCCAAATGAGAATTGTCAGCTTTAGGGTACAGGTGAAAAAGCCTTTGTTACCAGCTTCCATAGACTGCATCCTAACTACCATTGAAAACCTATTTATATATGACATAAACATAGAGGCAAACCATAAAAATATTGGAATCACTTTTAGCTAGAACTACAAACTCAGAAAACTGAACATGTGAAGGAATATCAGAAAAGAATTGTCAGATCACATTCAACTCTGTGAAGGGAATCCTGAATGTGGTTCCAGTCTGGGTAACAGAATTGATGAGCCCACTGCCAGAGAACCACCAGCTGAGTGAGTGCACTGATGTGGAGTGATGGTGAGCCCATGGTACAGAGGGTGTCAAATAGCAACATGACCATTATAGTACATCACCACAAGGTCTGAACACCCAAACAAAATATACAGGAAAATCTGACCATGAAATGCTGGGAGAGAAATTAATTTACTGTCTGTCAGAGAATTCACAATCAATGCAGCAAAAATCAATGAGGTATAAAGTGCCTATTAAGAAACACATCAGAAGGTGTAGCTTTGGGTCAGTTACAATGACAGCAATAATTTTAAAATTTTAGCAAAAATAAAAACTAAGAATTCCATACTATGAGAGAAATTAACATGAAAGATGTAATTTTCTTAGGTCAAACATCATAGAACAAATGCATGCAAGAATGAGGCATCTTTATAGATAACCTGAAAATGAAGACCATCATTTCCACCTTTACAAAGCAATATGGTGAGGCAAGGAAAGCAAAATAAAATGTATAAGAACTTCAAAAGGAGAAACAGTTTTGCCTTTAGCCAAAATCTGCACAGTTAATAGGAAAATATTATTGGAATAGGTTTTGAGAAGGGAATTGACTGCATAAAATCTACAAAAATATCAAATATGAAATAATTAGTAACCAAAGATAGAAAATTAAAATGTGTAAGAAACAATAGCAAGAAATTATATGGAGTACATATATATATATATGCAATTATATAGCTTAGATATACCAGACCTTGTGGTGAAAATTAAACATTTCATTGAAAGAAAACGTATATTATAAATTTTTTTAGATATATTCAGTAGCTTAAAGGAAGAGGAGGAGAAGAGAAGTAAGAGGAATAAGAAGATTGACAAAAGTATATGCAATAGTGGTGGGTGATGTATGGAAGCCCTGTATGTTGTTGTCAATGTTTGTTTTGTAGGTTCACAACTTCTATATACAATTATTGTTTATGTATGTTCATGTATGCATGATATACTTCAATAAAATTTTAAATGAAAAGAAAATATATATATACACAATGAAAACATTTTTGTGAATCTGATTGCATTAAAATGAAGAATTTCTTTCTCTATAACCAACACAAGGGTGCTGAATTTGATATCATAAACCATTTAAAAATTAACGGGTAAGGCCTAGAAGGGAATTCCAAAGAAGAAGTGCAAATATTTTTTTTTTAGAAATAACAGTATATTCTCCACCATTGGTATGGATGGAAATAAAATTTTTAACCACAGGGTACTGCCATAAAATTAGAAAATTGGAAAAGAGTATATATGGATGCATCAATTGCTAGTGAGTTTGTAGGTTCAAGGATATGTGGATACGTTTTTTTGTTTGTGTTCATAAGTTGATTAAATTGCTGTACAAAACCATTACTTTTAGTATTATCTAGCTAAGACTAGTTTACATTGCAGTCACAAGTAAACCTTAAGTGTGCTGAGAGCCGTGATGCTTATTTTCAACTTATGGCCATTTTGTGTTGTCTATAGCTTTGCACAGTATAACCCACATTCAAAGAGCAGGCTATTGGGGTGCCCTACATATGGGATATTAGTGTTCCTTATGGCTGATTCAATAGATCCTGTAAAGAAGTACATATGTTAGCTCTTAGATCCACAAACCCTACTTTTGCTTGCCTTTTGTTGTTAAAGAATCTTATGTCAAAGACTTTTATCCTGCTATTCGTGAATGTTGACTCAATTTTCCTATCTTACAAAGGCTATTGCAGAGAAGGCCACCTCAGAAGGGGCATGGGATATTTTGAATAATATTGCAAATGAGACTTTATTTATTAAATTGCAAATACACATGCTATGTTTCTGCATTTCCAGTCAGGATTATGATTACCTGTAAGATAGAAGAAAAGATTATAAAATGGGAGAGAAACATGTAAAACTTAGTATCTTGGAATGGTTACATTGCATTGAGACTATCTTTATAATTACTCATTGAAATTAAATGTGATTAAGAAATTAATTGATTCTTCCTTTCCAGTGAATAGAATATAGCCAGAGTACTCTGCTGAATATTGATTAAAGTGTTAAAGCTTTATTCATCAATTTGATTAAATATCTATTAATATTTATTCACTCCCTTTGAGTTAGGGTCTAAAATTGAATTATTTTTGGCCATGTTTATTCAAATATATTGATTATAAATTCATCAATATTCCTTCCCTGGACAGTGCAAACTTTTGTAAGTTAAAAAGGGGGCGGATATGGTTCAAATGGTTAGGCGTGCCTCTCTCATATGGAGGGACCAGGATTCTATCCCTGGGAACTGCCAGTAAAATTAAAGAAAAATATAGAAAGTGTGCAGGCCTCCAGGCCCCATGAGTGGGTGTGCCACTGGACCTGGCAAGTGGGTGAGCTCCCCAGGCCCTGCACGTGGGTGCACCATCAGGCCCCATGAGCAGGTGCACAGTCAGGCCCTGCCAAGCCATGTTGCAAGATGATGGCATAACAGGAGAATAACACAAGGAAGAACCAAGACAAGACACACCGATAAACAGGAACTAAGGTGATGCAGGTGGTAGGATGCCTCTCTCCCACATTGGAGGTTCCCAAGATGGAATCCTGGTGAAGACAGGAGGAAAAGGATGAGAAGAAAGGGCAGGAAACAGACACAGAGAATTACCCAGCGAATGGATAAAAAAACAGCAAAAGTGGGGGAGGAGGTAAAAATGGGTAAAAGTAAATAAGTAAATCTTTTTTAAAAAAAGAAATCATAAAAAGTGTCATTTTAATTTACCTCTTCAGTTGATGCCCAGTTTCTAAGGCTACAGTATCCATTGCTACAGTATAAAGAGTACATCTATGGAGTCACTCAGTTAGAAACAAAACATATAACATTGATAATGTGTGATATTGTCATTAATCAATACTTTTCAATTAATGGTACTTGGACAGTTGGATATTTATATAAGGTAAACACCAATTCCACTCTCACTATATAGAATTTCTAGACCTTAAAGTTCAATATATGAAAGTCAAAAGTATAATGGATTTAGAGATTAACCATGGAAAATGTTTCAGTGATATCAGGCTATCTCTCACGTATTTGTTATATTTATCATACAAGTAACAAAATGCAAAGTGCAATATACAAGATTCATAATTTTATTAAAATAGAGTTGAGAATTTCTTTCCCTCAAAGGATATAGAAAAGTCAAAATTTTTGTATTATCAACCAAGGAAATGTATCTGTCCCAAATAACGTAGACAGGACTTTCATAGAAGAGAAATCCAGACTAACATTAAACATGCTAAAACTTTCAAACTTAACGCAATGATGCATATATATGTGTGTATATATATATATATATATAACATATGTGTACATACATATACCCATGCATATATACTAAGTACTTTAGATACACTTGATGTATCTGGCAATATAAAGTATGGAGGAGGAAGTTGAGAAAAGAAAACTCTCAAACAATTATTTGTATATTCATTGGTGCAGTCAGTTTAGAATATAGTGCGGACTTGTTTCAACAGGACTAAACTAAGTTATTGCTGAGTGAACCTCCAAAATTAGGGGAGCTCTACTTACTCAGGATTCCTGTTCATTTCGTGTTGGGCACAAGTTGATGCAGACCCATACACCCAAGTGTCAAATAGAAAACAAACTGGCAAAATAATCCAGTTCTTTAATCCATAGTTCCTTCTTTGGTATTTCTGTTGAATTAAGCAGGATTCATGGTCAAGCTTTATTTCACTGGGGTTTTGGAGGTCTCTCATCTTACAGGAAGGTGCACTAAAAAGGGAAGTTAAATAAAACTCAATCTACTTCAAACATGCTATATTAATTAATATTATACACTTGTATAACCAATGCACAATGGGCATGCATTATGAGAAAAAATCATATGTTTGCCTTTTTTGGCCACTGAGACAAGGAGTCTTAAATTTATGTAACATTTAATGTCAGAAAGATGGTTACATCTAAGCAATGGGAAATACTTTTACTGCTAAATGTTGTATTTTATCCATAAACATTGTCTCATTCCATCTAGCCTCCTTTCCAGGAGCTTTGGTTCAGTTTAATATCTCCCCTATGGTATAAAAAGTGCATTATCCTTATGCTTCATGCCTTCTTAACTGCTTTATATTTGAGAGGCAGCTCCTGGGTAGCTTTTGACAGTACTAAAGGTTTGTGCCCAACCATGGGACAAAAAGTTATTATAAAGACAAAGAAAACTTTGTGGGCTTGATTTTTACCAACTAAATTATTCACTAGGGGATATTGTCCTTTCTGCTGTGAAAATTTAAACTTTAAATTCTCTCTTGTATAGCATCATGGGTTTATACCCCTGGACACAGCGATCAAATAAACCTGAAGGCACAACTGAAACATTAATATAGAGAAGATTTAGGAAAAAAGAAAGTCTTCAAGACAAGGTTAGATGCTCTTTAAACCTGAGTTCCTGTGAGCATCAACTGACAAAAATCCAACTGAAGTTCCAGCTATCTCTCTATCTATTCAAGATTAAGTAATTATGTTCATGTCATATGTCTCCTCAAAATCTTCAGTAGGCTTTTGGCCCAAGATAAAAACACTTATCTATTATCCTGATAATACTTAAGAAATAAAAAGTAATGTTTGTCAGTGATGAATAAAATGAAAGATATTCACAAATTTATTTATTTATATTTTGGAATACAGCAAATGAGAATTGGTGTCTAATGGACGGGCTAAGAAACTGTAGATAGGAAGGAAGTCTTTCCTATCTATGATGATTTCAGACATCTTAAAATCAGAAATGTGTATTCTTTTACAGAGGGAAGGAATATGCAATACTGAGCCCTGGTATGTTGATTTAGATTTTGCTTAACCTCAATAGACTGACACCAGCAGTACTTAGCTTCAGTCTGTTGCCATGCACAGACTTAAAATATCTGAGGGCAACTCTCTATTGAAATAGAAACTGAGAAAACTGTGAGTGGACTACATGGGCAGCTTTTAATGATTGAAACCTGAGAGGAGAGTCTTGCTACCTGGCACTGAGGGAATGCACACAAATTGTGATTGGCTGTACTTTTAAATTTCTTTAAACAAAACCTCAACAACCGTTTAGCTCTAAGGTATGGAGATTCTAAGCAGCTCTTATTTGACTCCTTTAAAATTTTAAATGATCTTCTCAATACTACAAAGCAAAGTAAGATTTCAGATTATGACTGAAAAAGAAGGAAAACATTTTTAAATGACTCTAAATCCACTGAAACAATTTAAAGGACAGTGGGATATGTGAAAACCTCTAGGTAATATACTCAAAGAGAAAAAGGAAGATTTTGCATCTGTATTTTGCTATCAGAAAATAAATCACTGACAAGAATTCTAGATGGTTTAGAAAAATTATGCAAATCTTTATATATGTATGTATGTTATATATCATTTAAGCACTAAAATATCATTTAGAGTAGTTTAAATAGATTTGAAGATAAATTTTCATAATATACTATTAAATTACAAAATCTAGAAAATATGCAAGCAACAAATGATTATTTTAATATTGAGATAAAATATGACTTTGACAATTTAAAAATTATAATTAAAAAAAACTAGGAAAATTATTCCAATTAGATAAACATATATTTCTTGACTGACATAGCCTACCTCTTAAAGGTACTATTAATTAAAAATACATGCTTGGAAATATCAATGTAAAGCTTCCAAAAATAAGAAAATGAATAAAAATACAAGAACAAATAAAAATATAGTGTTTCAGATATCCATAAAATAAAATATCAAATTATAGACAAAATGAAAAATGAAGTTGAAAGCAAAAACTTAGAATTTTATCAGGACCCTAGGGTGTAAAGAGCAATGTATGTGTATCACTTATTATAAGCAATATCAGATATTCTGCAAGCAAAATCTAAATCCACTTTTTGCTACATCTCATTCTACTCTCTACTTGTTCTTCACCATGTGGAAATATTCAAAGCATTGAGTTAGGCATGCACCTTTTCAGACAGATCACAGAGGGAGAGAAAAATATTGCAAAGAATATTCCATGTTGAGGGCCTGGTTGATATATTTTACTTTTCAATGAGGGAATAAACTTTAAAACAAAACTCTATGCTGTATCCTTATTGTGTCATTAATTCTGCAGTTGTGTCTTAATTTCAATCACCTTTTTAAAAAATTGGTGCAGACTTTGTAGTAAAGTAAATGCAAAGAGAAATTTGAATTGAATTCCCTAATTCAAACTCAATATTCTCTTCCAATGTGGTAGTATCTTGTACCTAAAATTTTTAAAAAATGTATAGGCACTTATATTGGTATTCACCAATGGTATTCTCCAAAGGTTTTTATTCTTGGACATATCTCAAAATTACCCAAAATTTTACTCAAAACACTTTAAAAATGCAGGAAATCTTTACTAGAAGAATGTGCAAATCACACAAATGTTTGGACTTAAAAAATTAGAAGCAGATATATAGCTCAATATCATGTATAAAACACCAAAAGATATACAGAGAATAAAATCATGGATATTTAACATGGGTAGATTCAAATTTAGAACATATATTAAATATAATTTAAACTTCATTCAAAATTTTTTCAGAATTTTTTAAATTAAGAAAAACCCTCCTTGGGAACTCAAAACATCTGTTGAAAATTCTTCTTAGAGCAGTGTTAATCTCTCTATTCTGCAGACTATAGATGAGGAGGTTTATGAATGGGGGCAACATGGTATAGAACATGGCTATGAGAAGATTTTTAAGAGAAGGCTTATTTGCAATGGGACCACAGGCAACAGTTACTCTAGCAATTAAAAACAAAATGAGAATTGCCAACTGTGGGGTACAGGTGGATAAGTCTTTGTTACAGGCTTCCACAGAATGCATCCTAACCACCATTGAAAATATATCAATATATGACTTAAACATAAATGCAGAACATACTAATGCCATTAGACCTAAGGCCATAGACTCAGAAAGCTGAACATCTGGAAGAGAGACCCTCAAAATTTGAGGTACATCACAGAAATATTGATGGATCACATTGGACTCTGTGAAGGGAAGCCTGAACATGCCACCTGTGTGGATAGCAGAATGGATGAACCCGCTTGTCCATGAGCCACCAGCTGCCTGTGTGGACAGACTTGGAGTGATGGTGAGCCCATAGTGCATAAGGTAGCAAATGACAACATAGTGATTAGAGGGCATCACCACAAGGAAAGCTAATTCTGTGGATACAAAGAAGATGACCAAGAAGATCTGGGCAGCACACACTGGGAGAGACCTCAATTTACTGCCTGTTAGAGAATTCACAATGATATTTGGCACAGTAACTGAAATGCAGCAAAAGTCTGTGAGGGATATATTTCCTATAAAGAAGTACATTGGGGAATGCAGATGAGGGTCTGTTACAACTACAGTAATAGTTAGAAGATTTCCCATCACAGTTCCCAAATACATCCTTAGGAACATGAGACTTTGTAGGACTTGGAGCTCTCCGGAGGTTGAGATATCCATGAGGAGGAATTCTGTGAAAATAGTGAGATCATCCATGTTTTCTAATATGTTTCCATTTCCCTGTAGTCAAAGTACAAAATAATAATATTCTTAAAACTAAGTGCAGAGAATCCATATTACTCACAAATAAAATGTCGCCTTTGGTATCAAAATGTGGTTTCTTATGAAGAATTCAGTTTAGAAGATGGGAGCACAAGTATTTTGAAACCAATTTATTTGCTTATTTACTTTTTTACTTTCTTTCATTACTTTGCCTTTATATGTTAATTTCAACATCTATAGATTCAGATAATCTAAGGACATTAAGAAATCTAAAATAAGGCCCATAAATCTTTGAATTATTTAGTCATATGTACAATATTTCAGTAAAACACCTTTTCAGTTTCAGCCTGGGCATATGTAGGGATTATTTCCTCACTTCCTTCCTCAGCAAATGGTCATCTCAGAAATGTTATCAAGGAGATCCTCTGCATCAGCCCATTTGTTTGAACAATGTAGAGATTTTCATGTACCAGGTAACTATGAAGTTTGCTTTTATCTCCCAGTCTTAGGCCAGCTGATGTAAAATCCATTTTTGTAACACAGTTAAGGAATGGTTATAAGATTTTTCTCAGAATAGTTTTAATGTGGTGACCAGATGAATTTAGTTGTCACCACTCTTTCATTTCAGTTGTTCTATAACATATGAGTTTGAGCCCTTTCTTTCCTGCTTTACAGCAACATCCATGAAAGTTTTTATGGTATTAGAATCTAATTGATTCCATTTTTCTGTTGCAGTGTGTACCAGAGTTCCCATGCTCTCTGTCTAGTTTACACTCTCACATGGTCACAGTATCTAAGAAAAGCATCAGACCTGATCTTACTCCTCTTCAAAGCATGTTTCTTTCCATGAGTCATTATTTCTGATATTTCATGAAGACCTAAATTTCTGTCCATATATCTGGCCTACATGTTTTTCTAGTTTTAACTGAAATCTCCACATTCAAAATAACTATGGTAGCCACAACTATTTTCTTATGCATTTCTTGAAACATACCAAATCATAAAGAATTGCTGTGTCCATAATAAACATTTCAATGCAAAAACGAATTTTCTTCAAGGGTATCTTTTCAGAAATATTTAATTTTATATGTAGAAAACACTGAATAAAGGGGTAGAAAGTATAAAGTGTCAAAAATCTATTTTATTAGTATTTTATATATATTTCATTTGTAATTACAAAATTGTATACAATGGCTACAATTTAAGTAGATGATTTATAATAATAATTAGAATGATTTTTTCTTCTTGTATTCAAGTAACATTCCAGGATTTTTGCAAGATATTTTGGCAATATTTTTTCTGTAATAGCCATTTCAATTATGAATAGTCTTCTATTATCCTCAATTATATGAAGAAGAGAATGCCTTTAAGCAGAGATTTTATTTAATATCAACCATACTCAATTATTAAGGTGATACTACTTAACCAAGTGTTAGTTTTTGAACATAATTGAAATTCCAGATGATTTTTAAAAAAATTTTCATTATCAAAACCACACATTGTTATTGCTCCTTATAATGCTTATTCTACAGGACCATGTAATAGGAAATGGTTTCATGAACTTCACACCCAAAGCATGAGCAGCAAAAGAAAAAAATAGATAAATGAGATCTCCTCAAAATTAAAAGCTTTTGCACCTCAAAGGACATTATCAAGAGAGCAAAAAGGCAGCCTACCCAATGGTAGAAAATATTTGGCAACCATGTATCTCATAGGAGACTAATAACCTGTATATATAAAGAAATCCTACACCTCAAAAATAAAAAAAAATTAAAAAAACACTTTTAAAAAAATGGGCAAGTGACCTGAAATGAAACTTCTCCAAGGAAGAAATACAAATGGCTAAAAAGCAAATGAAAACATGGTCAACATCGCTAGCTATTAGGGAAATGCAAATCAAAACTACAATGAGTTACCATTTTACACCAAATAGAATGGCAGCTATTTAAAAAACAGCAGTCTATAAGTGTTGGAGAGGATGTGGAGGAATGGGAACACTTACCCACTGCTGGTGGGATTGTCAAATGGTCCAGCCACTGTGGAGGACAGTTTGGCAGTTCCTCAAAAAACTAACTATAGATATTTCATATGATCCAGTGATTCCACTGCTGGGTATATATGCTGAAGAATTGAAAACAAAGACACGAACAGATATATGCGCACCAATATTCATAGCAGCATTATTCACTACTGTCAAAAGTTGGAATCAACCCAGGTGCCCATCGACAGATGAATGGATAAACAAAATGTGGTACATACATACAATGGAATATTACTCAGGTGTAAGAAGGAATAAAATGCTAACACACAGGATAACATGGATGAATCTTGAAGACCTTATGTTGAGTGAAGCAAGACAGGCATTGAAGGATCAACAGTACATGACCTCAATGATATGAATTAAGGAAATTGAGCAGTCTCAGAGAGCTACTGTCTGGAAGATAAGTTTGCAAGAAATAGAAAGAGAAGAGAAGGTTGTGAGCTATCACCCATAAGGTTGTAATCTATGGTAAAGTGATAGAGTGCAGCTGCGTATTGAAGGGATAGGACAGGAGGGTAGTGATATTATTGCATTGGGTGGTACAGGATCAACAGGTGGGTAGATTGGGAAGGGAGGGTTAGAAGGTCCAGGATACTGGGGGAAGCATTGGGAGAGGGACAAGGTGAACACTGGGGATTTGTGGGTATGAGGTTGAAAGTACATAGGTGGGAATTCTCTTATGGCAACATGACAAGGAGAGTCACTTGTTTAGGGGGCTGGTTGTGGGGGGATTCAGGACAGGGCACACATGGAGCAGGCTTCTAGGGAGTTTCTGAGTGTTTAATCTGTCATAATGTTTTGTATCAGTGGGTGGAGACCCACATAATGAGCGGGAAAGAGTTGGACTCCCATCATGGAGAGGACGAATTTGTTCAGAAACAGACAGGCAGGAGTCTCTTAGGAGCAAGAGTGGTTCCTAATAGGGGAGGACAAACCAGTGTGTCAAGACCTCTTGTTGCATGTAACTATGAATTTTGTAATCCAACAAGTCAAGCCAGGAGGTCGTCATGGGCCTTGGGGGGATGGGGTGGGAGGAATAGAATAGATCAAACAGGGGCTATTTAGTGGAGAGTGGAAATGTTCTTCATTACTATACAGCGATGGACACAGGACATTGTAAATATCATCAAAATTTATAAAAGATACTATCTAAAATGTAAACAATACTGTGAAAGATTGAAAATGTTTAGTAGTTATGTTTCACTATTTATATCAGTTATAACAATGCTACCATCCACATATAAAAAGGTATTAATATGGAGGGGAGGAAAGGGGGAGGATTTTGTGTATATGAGAGTCTCCTATACTCTGTGTGTGACTTTGTTGTGACCTAAAACTTCTTTGAAAACAAAATGAAAAGTAGTGAGACACTGGGGAATGAAAGGGGGAAGGTGACATGGTACAGACTGGACACCAGATATTGCAGTGATGAAAGGCAAAAGGTCAAAAAAAAATTTATATTTTTCATTTTTTAATACCCCAATCTTTTAATTTAATTTAATTTTTAGTTCTTTTTAAAAAATTATATGTATTTTATCTCTTACATTTAAAGTTATCATTATTATTTCATTTTCCTATTAACTGTATTCAGTTATTGTACTGGCTTCATCATTGAAGAAGCTTTGGATCAAGAAGGGTTACAACTGGGGTGGGTGAGGACTGTTGGTATGGGGTGTCAGTGATGGGGAATGCATGGGAGGAAGTTCACCTGAGCGTAAATATAAGGTATATAAAAATGTTCAAATTTTCATGGGGCATTGTCACAGTGGGTGGAGAATCACTCAATAAATGAGAGAATACTGAATTCCCATCCTAGAGAACTCTGCCACATTCTCCAAGGGAGCAACAACAGTTCTCCAAGTGCAGGGGAAGTGTCTGGCAAAGGAGGATGATCCACTGATGGGCCCTTGTTATTGATGACTAGCCTTAGGAGTCTTTGCTCTTGAAATTGAAACTTAGCCTTTTATTATGGGGTGCCTAAAGGTTGCCTCATAAGAGCCTCCTTGTTGCTCAAATGTGGCCTCTCTCTAAGCCAAACTCAGCATATGAAGGCATTATCTTCCTCCCAGCTTGGGACATGACTCCCAGAGATGAGCCTCCCTGGCACCAAGAGATTACTACTAAGGGCCAGATGGCAATATGACTGGAAAAAGACCTCGAATAAAAGCGGGATAAGGTAAAGACAAATGAGTTCATTGGCTAAGAGACTTCAAAGTGAGTCAGGATTTCATCCCAGAGGTAATGCTTATGCACATCTCAGGGGATTTCATAGAATTCCAAAGTGGATATCACCCCAAATAGTGGGGCTCCTGAGGGCTCTGGAGACACCCATGTCCTATATCTGGGTGGATAGCTCCAGAGCTTGGTGCCTTGCCAGTGGGCCCTACTTTGGAATTTTTTCTCCTGAGAGTGACAGAGTTGGACTCAACTATGTTTTACCTGCACATGGTTCATCTCTCCCTTCTATTGAAACCCATACATGTGCTGGAGTATGAAGGTATACATCCAGAGACTTGAGTCTTTGGGCTGTCCATGTGCCAGCTAGGTCTACAACCTAAGTGGAGCAGCAGCAACTCCTACTCTACAGCTCATTGGACTCACCCAGGAAAACTGGCAGGGAGATGATGATGGACAACGGCCATCCCAGGGAATGGAGAGATTCTCCAGCTGCAGGCAGGATAATACAATCCATCTTCCCCATGGGATATAAGCCCCCTCTCAATTGGAGGTGGAGTGGACATTGCCATCCCAGACTCCTCAGGATAGGGGTTAGAGATACGGACTAGAGTATACTTACTGGTATCTACTATAGATGCATTGTGATTCAAGCAATGGAAGAAATTACAAGATTGATGTGGAGCCAGTGGCCACTGGAGGCTCTGTGGCAGGGAGAGGGAAAGAGTTGTAATACAGGGGTTTTTTCAGAACTTGGGAATTGTCCTCAGTGACATTGCAACGACAGATATAGGCCATTTTATGTCATCACATAATGTGCAGAACTGTGTGGGAAAGAGTGTGGTCTACAATGTGAACTATGGTCCATGCTTAAAGGCAAAGCCCCAGGATGTGTTTTTCAACTGCAATGAATGTGCCACACTAATGAAGGATGTTTATGTGGGAGGTTGTGGGAGGTGTGGGAGATGGGCGTTTGGGAATCCCTATATTTTTGGTGTAATGCTTATGTTATCTAAGTATCTTTAAAATTTTTTCAAAAATAAAAAAAATGCTTAAAAACAAAACAATTAAAACAAAGAAAAAAAGAAATAGCTTCCTCACTAGTTTCCTGACTTCCTATTTCTCCATCTTGGAGGAATCTCTTGGCACTGTGTCTGTACATAAACTGATATGCCACTCATTTGCTCAGAACAGAACTTTTAATCACATTCCAAGAATAAGCTTATTTGTTTATTTGAATTATATGTCTTCTGTGATTTTGCCTCCTTGAATACATACTATTCTTCTCCAACTTCCAATCTGCTGTAAAGCCTCTTGTCATCTTGCTGTTTCGTTAGTTTCCTAATGATGCCATTTAAAAGGATCACAAACTGGTTGGCTTAAAACAACAGAAATTTATATTTTCACAGTTTTACAGGCTAAAATTCTAAAAACAAACTGCCAGCTGAGTCATACTATTTTGATGGCTCTGTGAGATTTTCCTTCCTTGCCTCCTCCTAGATTCTGGTGGTTCCATGCTACTTGGTTTTTCTCGGCTTCTGACAGCATAACTCCAGTCTCTGACTCTTCATGATATAGCCTTCTCCCGTGTGTCTCTGTGTGTCCAAATTTATTTCTTATAAGGATACCAGTTTTATTGTATTAGATCCCAGCCTCTTCGGTTTGGCTTTATCTTAACTGATTACTTCTTCAATGTCCTTATTTCTAAATAAATTCTCAGTCACAAGACTGTGTGTTAGGACTTGATCATATTTTTTGAGGGGGGAGGAACAACTCAATGCTCAATATAGTTTTCAAGCATACTGCATGAGAGGCTCTTGACAATGATGAGGGACTTCTGCTTGTCACACATTCTCCCCAGAAACTTCTTTAGCTCATGTCTTCCTTTTATAGATCAATACTCCAATATTAGCTTCTCATAAGACTTCTCTTTGTTGACCTTTAATCTCACTTTTTCCATTCCTTCTCCCTGTTTTATTTTTTTTCCTTTGGCACTTACCACAATCTAAAATATTTTATAATTCTATTATATATTTTTTTCTATTTTCTCAAGTAGAATGTAAAATCTCAGAAAAAGGTTTTTGTCTTTCTCTACAGTCATAACTCCAACAATTAGCACATTTCCTCACAAATTTTCAGCTCTCAGTAAATATCTATTGCCTCAGTAAAGGAATGGTTGAGGTCATTTTCATTTGAAGTAGAGGTGGCTTTTTTGCAGGTTAACAAATATCTCCCATAACCACTTCAAGAAGAGGTGCACATGTAGCCAGCATCAAAACAGTTGGAAAAGATATGGCACTGAAGCAAATGTGACACTCTCTACAGAGTGAACAGGAAAGAAATGTTACAGGGCAGGTAAGGAAGTCTAATTTAGAGTGGCAGGAGTGGCAGCAGCAACAGCAAGGCTGGGACCACAGTGGCAGGGAGTTGAGAATCAGCAAAGTTGCTGCACTCCCCAAGGTGTTAGTTGTGACAGCACTGGCCCAACATGTGAAGGGGTAGATTCTGACTGAGCCTGTAGCAAAAGAAAGAATGAAAGGTTTCTAAAAGCTCTTACCTCTTATCGCCAAGAGAGGAATGATTTATTCAGTGACAGAGAATGCAACAACAGAGCTGCTATTAGTGTTCAAGCCTAGAGAGTGAGAAAGTGGGAAATTATCTTTATCTGTTTGTCTCCTGCAATCAACCATCAAACAGGATCTCTTCCTTTAATAGTTGGCCATCTGTCTTTACTTACTTATTTTATTTTATTTTTTGTACCTAGACACTTTTTAATAGGAATCAAACCCCGGCCCCCAAGTAATTTGCAAAAGATTAAATTTATAGAACAGTTCTTATTTTTAAGAAATAATCCTAAAAATGAGAGCTATTGCTAGCTTTTAAGTGCTACCTTAGGCATGTTGTTTTGGAAAGAATATTGCTCAATGTACTTAGCTAAATTGGGATTTTACCAATTCACACATGACTTCTGTCCCACCGTTTCTGAGAACCAGATTCTAAATTGCTCTGGATTATAGAAGAGCTTTCCCTGATTTTTTTTTCCTGGGATGGATTAAAAAAGACATTAATTCATTAAGTGGGGTCAATGAAGATGGCAAGAAAAGATGTTCCAGGATATCATTCCACCACAATCTTTGAACTACTAGTAAGAATTGGCAGAGCTATCTTCCTCAGAAATTCAGAAAATAGTTAAACGGTTGTAGTAACTGAAATAAAGCTGAATAAAAAATATGTATTTTTAAAAATATAAAGAAAACTTCTGGAGCCATTGTTGCCCCTATTCCTCTCCTTGGAATAATGGAGAACCATGGCACACTCCCAGTGTGGGTACCTTGGTCCTATTTCAGAGAGAATGGAATAACGCCCATGTGCATACTGGGGTGACTGCATGGCCCTGCCAATCTTTTGGGTGGCAGCATGAAAGTAGGAACCATCAAACTTCTCTTGGACCTGCCCTCCCAAAACTTTCCATGCAGACAGAAGCAGCTTGCTGACAGCTAAAGCAATGGAAGAATCAAATAAGTCAAAATGATATGGGGCAAAGGATAACCTGCTTTAATTCTTACAATAGAGTACCAGGAAAAGAGTATTTCAAAGGAAATAGAAGGGACATTTAATTATTTCCTATAAATGGAGGAAGACCTAAGACCATGAGCAAGCTCAAGCCCAGGAGAAGATGCAAGCTTAATAAAGACAGAGAAGACATTACATGCCACATTCGCCTCTGGCTTATCTTCTTGATCTTTTATATTTTAAAAATACCAGTTCTTAAGAGGGAAAGCATCAAAACTATCAAAGATATGTCCAATTAATTTTGTAATGACTGAATGATGTGCAGTTCTTTTCCTGTACAGCCCAACCCATCCTGATATTCAAAGTTTACAAAATTTGGAAAAAGAGACCACCAGTCAATGTAGAGTCAATTTGCAAAATCCGTGAATGGCATTTTTCAGATTTTTTTGGTTTGTTTTTTTAGTTTCTGACACTTGAGGAAATCTCTGTCTGTGACAGCCTGAATTTGGTGAATCCCACAAAGAGAACGATTATTTTATAAATTAATTCTTTTGTGTGGATGTGAGACCCTTTCAACTAGACTACCTCAGTGAGATGTGACTAAGGGTAACTCTCTACTTTTTTGTCTGGTTTGATAAAAAATGGACTTTCCTCACATGATCCTGCCATGTGAAGAAAAAATCTCTAGTTTCACCCACAGCTGAGCTGCAAGGACAGAAACCGCCAAGGTGCTCAAAGAGCTGGGACCCAGGGAGAGATGAGCCATATGCCCAATAGCTTGCATCTGAACTTGGGAAAATGCAGAACAGCCAAGACTAATAGAGGATGCCCAGAAAGAGGCAAGTCTTATGTCTGGTTGCCCTCCGCTGAGCTCAAACCTTGTCAGTTTGGTGACCATTTTGCTTCAACATGTGGCAGCCGAATTTGGGGAGAAAGCACCTCTTATGGTGCCTCTATTTGAACTTTTAACAGCCTTGAAATGGTAAGTTTTTACCCCTAGAAATTCCTTTTATAAAAACCAATGGATTTCTGGTACTTTGCATCAGCAACCTTTTGGCAAACTAAAACAGTAATTAGTACCAAGAGAGTGGGTTTATTCTGCTACAATTACCAAAAATGATGGAATGGTTTTATAAATGGGTAAAAGATATTTTTTTGAGGAATTGTAAGATGCTTGATAGAAAAGGCCTAGATTGGTTTAAAGAGACCATTGGTAGGAGCATGGACCTTAAAGTTATTTCCAGTGAGGCTTTAGAAAGAAATGATGAAACTTACTGGACACTGGAGGAAATGTGATCCTCATTTTAAAGTTGCAGACAACTTGGCAAAATTGACTCCTGATGTTACTTGGAAGGCAGAATTTGAAAATGATGAGCTTAGATATGTAGCTGAGATTTTCAAAGTAAACTTGGAAAATGCAGACTGGCTTCTCCTTTCAGCTTATAGGAAAATGCAAGAGGAAAGAGATAAAATGAGAACAAAACTGCTGGACAAAAAGAAACCAAAGACTGACTTGGGAAATTCCAAGCTTCCTGAAAACAAGCCCCCAGAGGACAGTGTTCCATGTTAAAACTTAACTAAACTTGGCCTTGTAAGCCAGGCATTGGCAATGCAGTTATCTAGGAAGGAATTGTGAAAATTCTTGCTGTCTCACAGCTCGGACCCATGTTTCATGCATGCTGAACCAATAAGCTATTTTGTGAGCTCTGTATGAACAAAATCACTGTCAGCCTGGACTAAAACAGACATGGACTGGAGAGATTGAAGGAAAAATGGCTTCTAGTGAAAAACTGTAGAAGCTGAAGCCTGGAATTAAGATATATCCTTGGGCCAAGAGAAGGATCCCATTCATGTGTGTGGAAAGGGTGAGTTTGCTCATGTGTTTGAAGATGGTAGATCTTATAGCCCATTGCTCAGGGAGAATTTGGCTTCCCCAGGAAACAGAGAATGTAGAGCACATTCTTTGGTGGTTTGGGAGATTTATGTTAACACCCCATTTCTCTGGGGGGGGGATTAGGGTTCTATGTCAGAGTAGGAAGAATGCTACTGCCACTTCACTGTGCTAAGGGGTTTGAGACTGTCCCTCAGAGATTGGGGGAAGTGCAGCCATCACCCCAATGTAATTTGAGAGTGAGGTCTAGAGCTTAGTTGCCACCCAGATGCTTGAGCAGAGTGGAGCTGAGAAAATTTCCATTGGGAAACCCTGTGGATTGGTGCACCCCCATGTGGCCCCAAGAAAAAGAATTCCTCATTATAAGGATAACACTCAGACTTTGAAATCTAATGGAGCATCCCCTGCAGGTTTTTGGAACTGTTTTGGACAAATGATACCAGTTTTCCTCCCAAATTCTCCCTATGTTAATGGAAATGTTTATTCTATGTCTGTCCCTCCTTTGTATATTGGAAGTAGGTACCTTGTTTTGTGAAATTCACAGGTCTACAGCTAGAGGGAAGTTCTGCCCCAAGATAAACTGCATGCTGATAACTGATTTATATGAGATTTTGTACTTAACATTGCTACTGAACTGACTTAAGGTTTTTGGAATATCATGATTTAATTAATGTATTTTGCATATGGAAAGACATGCCTTTTTGGGACTCAGTGGGTGGAATGTGGCAGTTTTAATTTGATGATTCCCCAAAAGGGAAAGAATATGTTTGTGAATTAATCTATTCCTGTGTGTGTGTGTCTTTCAACTGGACTATGTCAGTGAGGTGTGACTCAGGTTGATTCTCATCCCTTTTGTTGAGGTCTGATAAAAATGAAGATGAAAGAAAGAGACACAGAAGAAAAGGAAGTCTCCTTATCTGATCCTGCTATGTGTGAAAAAAAAAAAAAAAACAACTTCAGTTCAGCCTACAGCTGAGTTTCAAAGACAGGAGCCCCCAAGATGCTCAAAGAGCCCAGGCTTGGGAAGAGATGAACCATAAGCCCAATAGCTTGCATCTGAACTGGAGAAGTAAGTGGAGCAATCAAGACTGATAAAGGAGACCCAGAAAGAGACAAGCCTTATGCATGCTTGTCCTCAGCAGAATTCAATCCCTGTAGGAGTTTAGTGACCATCTTGCTTCAACATGTGGCAACTAACTTTGGTGAGAAAGCACTTCTTATGGTGCCTCAAATTTGATTTTTCACAGCCTTGGAACTGCAAGAATTTACAACTAATTAATTCTTTTTATAAAAGCCAACTAATTTCTGCTACTTTGAATTGGCAGCTCTTTAGCAAACTAAAATCCTGTCATATCATTAGCTGAATACAATCTTAAAGAAAAGACATCTCAGGAGCTAAATTCCAGATTCAATACTTTAAATTCTTAAAATATTCAGAATGCAAAAAAAGATTATACTACAAAAAAAGAAACAGGAAATAATGGTCTATTCAAGAAACAAGGTAAAAATCGAGAAATCATCAATGTAGAAGACAGATTTTATATATACTTGGCAAAGACTTATAAAAATAATCCTTACTATGTTCAAGGAGATAAAGGAAAACACAGAGGATGAACTGAAGGGCATCAGGAAAGCAATGCATGGACAATATGAGATTTTCAGAAAAGATAAACTAAAAAGGAATCCACCAGAAATACCAAAGAATGCCACAATAACTGAAATTAAAAATTCCCTAGAGAATATAAATAGGAGATAGAAGCTGGCCGAAGAAAGAATAGTGATTTTAAAGACAAGTGAATTAAAATGATTCAGACTACAGAGAAGAAAGAAAAAATAATTTTTTAAAGAATGAAAAGAGCCTAAGAGATGTATAGGACACCATTAAGTATACCAATATGCACATAATGGGAGTCCAGGAGGGGAAGAAAGAAAGTGGCAAAAGAAATATTCAAAGACATAATGGCAGACATTTTCCCAAACTGAATGAAAGTCTTGAATATGCATATTCATGAAGACTGTAGTAGTTGGCACAGGATTCCTTTCATGGGCATTGGGGTCCAGGAAGCCATGTGGCCAGAGCTTAGGTCTGGAAGGGATGGATTGCTGAGCTGGTAACATCTGCCAAGCTATTTGCCTCCTTACCTGTTGCTGCTGCCACTTCTTTATTTGATGTCTTCTTGAATTTCTCTTGACTTTGGAAAAAATGTTTGGTAACA
>JAQZBX010041997.1:0-22155 GCA_029593785.1 Cabassous unicinctus | reverse complement strand
TAGGGGATTTTTAGTAACTTACCCAAAGGCATACAGGTAGTAAATGGGGGAGCCAGGATTCAAAGTGAGATCAGCTTGACTCTAAAACCTCCACTCTTTCCCCCATATGATTCCACCCAACCTTTATGCCTATGACAATCACCTAAAAATGTACACTAAAGGGGTTTTAAAATTACAGTGTTATTAATGGAAGATAGTAACATGAAGAGTTAGGATAATAGATAAATAAAAAGAATTAATTTCCTTCCTTATGTTGCTAAAAGTGTCAACAATTTACAATGAAACCAGTATTATGATGATTAAATACAAGTTCCATATGTGAAGACAATGGAAAATGGACCTGAAGTAATAGTTTATTTGGGTGGGTTTTCTCTGAGGTTTTCTGCTTTTACTGATATCAGAAAAAGGTCTGTGGGTCAGATGGTTAAGAAGTGTACACATTGCTCAGACCTCATGATTTTTCAGATCTGCCAAAATTCCCTTGATGTGACTATAGGCTACTGGAATTATGGGTTATCTTTATAGGAGAATATCGGGTACTATATCAAGGGTTGTTTTTTGGGAGAGGGAGGTCATGAGAATACTTTTTTTTTTTAAACTCAAATAGAATCACATTATTAATATTCTCCTGCACTTGCCTTTTTCACTAATGAGATATCTTAGCTATCTTCTACTGCAGAATCATGTTAATCACTGCAAGGTTTAACACTATGAAAGCACCAACATTTATTTAACCAGCATCCTATTCTACTGATAAACATTAAATGGTTTATTGATTGATTGATTTTTGTGTGATTACAAACAATGCTGCAATGAAATTGTTTTTGTTTTTTTTTAAAGATTTAGTTATTTACTTGATCCATTTTAACCCCCCCTTCCCCATTTGCTGTTTTGTGTCCATTCGCTGGGCAATTCTCTGTGTCTGTTTCATCTCTTCTCATCCTCCTCCTCCAGTCTTCACCAGGATTCGATCCTGAAGACCTCCGATGTAGGAGAGAGGTGTTCTAGCCATCTGCGCCACCTCGGCTCCTGGTTTTCGGAGCTTTTGGAGCATCTCGTCTTGTCTCTCTCCTTTTACGTCATCATCTTGCTGCACGGCTCCCGGGGCCTGGCGGCTCATCGGCACACAGAGCCTGGCAGCCCATGCGCCTTCTATATATATTTATATATTTATTTTACTGGGAGGTCCTGGGGATCAAACCCAGGTCCCTCCATATGGCAGACGGACGCCCAACCATTTGAGCCACATCCACCCCCAAGTAATTGAGTTTTCTATTTCTGTAAGGTAGGCTGTTGGAAATTTGGGATTGCATTGGATTTATAAATCAGTTTGGGTAGAATTGACGTCTTCACCATGTTTAGCCTTCCAGTCCATGAACATGGAATGTCCTTCCATTTGTTTAGGTCTTCTTTAATTTATTTTAGCAGTGTTTTGTAGTTTTCTGAATACAGATTCTTTATATTCCTGGTTAAATTAATTCCTATATATTTGAGTCTTTTTGTTGCTCTTGAAAATGGGATTTTTTCCTTGATTTCCTCCTCAGCTTACCCATTACTAGTGTATAAAAACACTACTGATTTTTGTGTGTTGATCTTGTATCCTTCCACTTGCTGAACTCATTTATTAGCTCTAATAGCTTTTTTGCCAGATTCTTGTTTATAAACTCTCTTAGTTTCTGTTTATCTGTGAATATTTTAAACTCACCATCATATTTGGAAGGACAGTTTTGCTGTATAAAGAATGTTCAGGTTCTCTGAAGTTCAGTTTCTCTCTCTTGCCTAGGGATTGACTGTTAAGTAGCTATGTGCTACCACTGATATGTGATTCTTGGTTCATTCAACTTGTTCTAGGTATTTAGGATTGCCGCTGTTTAACTGCTCAAACCAGGGCCAAAGTCCCAGTAATGGGGTGCAGGCCAGTTTACAAGGCCTTAGAGGGGGTCTAGTAAAGGCACCAGATTGCCTCTTTTACTTACTTCTCACTAGTTTTCCCTTCTTTGTGTGCGCTTTCCTGATCTGCCAGCAGATGGCGATCTTCGGCGGTCCTCTCAGCTCAGGCCCCAGATGCTAGGGAGGAGTGCATTCATTGGGTGAGCAGTGCAGAAGCAGTGTCCTCAGGGCCCACCAAGCCTTGCAGTCAGACTTCCTCAGAAGCTGTTCTGCCTTGGCTAGCAGCATCCTCCCTGCCTCTGTGCCCTCAGCAACCAGCCCACCCAGGGCAGCAGGGAGGATGTCTGAGAAGGCAGGTTATTTTTAGCCCCCTGCAGGTCTCAGGGTAAACAATGTTGTGGCCCCACCCGGCCTGGAAGTGTGCATCCCTCCAATGGCAGCAAACCAAGTTTGCTGGCCAAAATCTGAATTTGCCATAGGCTGTGTCCCTCCCTCTCCTCTTTCTTGGGAAGAAGACCCCTGCAACCCTCTTAGCCCGTAGCCACCTTCCAGGGGCCGGAGGACCCAGTGCTGTTTTCTCTGAAGGTGGGGGGATGGGTGCCAGTAGCTGCTGCTGCAGCTTCTCTCATGGGACTTTTGCAGCCAGCAGAGACTCCTTTCCTTTACCTCTCTCTCTTCTGGGTGGTGTCTAGCCTTCACCTGGTGTCCTAAGCCCTAAAACCATTTTCTAGACAGTTTCTCTCTGTCCTCTGGCTATATTTCTGGAAGAGAAGTGAGCCCTCTGCCTCTCTAATCCTCCATCTTCCCAGAAGTCCCCCAACTCAAGTTTTTGAAGACAAGGATAGGGTCTGTTTATACCAACCTCCTCCAAATTCATTCTGCTAAAATAGTTTGGTCATGCTGATTGATTAAAAGTGCATTTCCTTTCTGGCACATGGAGAATAGCCATGCTTCTGTCACAGAGCTGCCACTATGCCCTTTGTCTTGACCACGCCCCGCCCCTGACTTTTGTATCTGGGAGTCCTGGAGATCATTGAAGTGGGAAAATATCTTTGTCTCTCATTAGCCCTTTACTGAAGAGTTCCATCCTGTCCCAGGTCTGAGGGCACCCTAAACACTTTAACTCGTGAATTGGCCTAACTTCACTAAGGGCCCTTCGACCAGGGACTCAGTCTGGGGGCTGTTCTGGATTACACCCATTTTCAGCCTTTCTGCCACAAACACCATATTCAGTCTCTGTATCAGTGTCACAAAATAATACCTTCATGTCATATCACATGATCATGAAGAGAATCCTTCAGTCCCTGAATCAAGTCAGTTTGCTGGTGTCCATATTACATTCTTACACGCTGTCTGCATGTGTGAAAATGTGGAGATATAGAATAGTTACAGAATAATGAAGTTAGTCCATTGCAGGGACCATCCTCACTGGGAGCACTCAAGCCAGGAATTTTAACTGTTAGACTTCAGCTCATCTGTGGCTGGTTGTCCAGTTCGAGTGGCTCTGTATTGCTTTGTGAAGGAGGTACCAGAAGAGACATCATTACCAGAGATGCATGGGTCAGTTGGAGCGATAACATCCTGTAGCCTATGTTAAAAGGCAAAACTTCCCTGAGAGATGAGCAGTAGCCCTAATTTCCAACTAGTGTACCAGTTAGGCAAGTATAGTGCTTGTAGAAATATCACAGAATTTTACAGAACACTCTTTATAGTCACAGTCTAGCTGAATCCAATGGCAGCCTTAAATATGACTCTGAAGAACAGCAGTGTGTGTGCTAGTTCTTGTCTACATGTTGTGCCCTGTTGTAGAACCTGGCAGTTGTATAGAGCTCTAATTTTCAGGAATGCTCCCACAAGCATTTGTCTTTTGTTGGTAGTTTTCTTTTAAGTCTCTGAAGGTTTTTTTATGTCAGAATTTATACATATATTTCAGTTCAGAATTGGGTGGTTACAGCTGTCTGCACTGATGCTAAAATGTCTTTGCTCTGTATTCTTAAAGAGCGTGAATAAAACTCCGAAATCTTTATATTATTATGCTTTGTATGTAAAATTTCATGAGTCTTTATATTATTAAGGTGGTGATTAAAGTTCCTGGTAATTCAGCTTATGTAACCTTGAAAATGCCCACATTCAGAGGCTGTTCACCAACTGTCTGTTTCTTGGTAGGTGCCAATATCTTCCTTACCTCATCTGGACTAATCAAATTGGGAGATTTTGGATGCTCCGTAAAGCTTAAAAACAACGCACAGACCATGCCCGGTGAGGTGGATAGCACCCTGGGGACAGCAGGTAGGCACTGTCACCTACTGCAGTCTGCTTCCTAACTGCCTTCCCTTCCGCTGTGTCCACAGAGACTTGGAAAGCAGGTGAGGGTTTCTAATCATGAAACAACCACTCCTGCTCCACTTAAGCTCACTCTTGAAACCAGCTGTTCAGAGTGGAAAAATAAATTACTCCTGTAAAGGAGGGAGGAAGGGGCTCTTTTCTTCTCCCAGAAAAATGATTTTTGTTGTTTGCATTGAGCTTATTGAAATTATTCTAGTTGAAATAAAATTACGGTTAAATGGTAATTATTTGTCACAATCATTTAGTGTCATAATTTTACATCCTCCTTACAGGTTAAATTTCATATTTCATTGTTAATACAATTTATCTGAAAATTTGCACATTGTGAAATTGTCTTTTAAAAGAGAATTCTGCCCCTAAAGAATCCATTTAAATTTATTTGTAATATCTTTTTTAAGGTTTTTGATAATCCTATTTAAATGTTTCTTCTGTGTAGAATATTATACAATATTAATTTATTAGTTGGCTCTGTTAATACATGATGCTATATTTATAACATGAATTTCACCATCTACGTGATTTTTAAAGCATATATGGCTCCTGAGGTCATTACCCGTGCTAAAGGAGAAGGCCATGGACGTGCTGCAGATATCTGGAGCCTGGGCTGTGTGGTAATAGAAATGGTAACTGGGAAGGTAAGCAGGATGAGAAACTTAATGAGAGTAATTTACATTAAACAGAGCAGTTATTGTGCTATTTATTATCCATTAAATACTGTGGACACATTTTCTGCCAAATAGAGAATGTGACTACAGATAAAAATGCGACCTTTCAAAAGATACAATCAAGTCAAGACAAATGCCAAACTTGGAGACAAGTATTTTTAAGATATATCACATAGAGAACTCTTATAAGTGAATTTTGAAAATCATAAAGCTCAAATTAAAATGTACATTAATGTTACAAGATGTTAATATCAGGCAAAGCAAAATATTGGGCAGTAGTGTACAGTAATACATTAATAATCTTTCATTAAGAGGAAGAAAAAGGAAATATGCTAAGTGAAAGAAACTAGACAAAAGATACTACATATACTCGATCTATACAAAATATAAATACATATAAATTAGAAAGATGGAAACAGAATAGCAGCTATGTGTGGCAGGGGAAGCGTAGAGATTGAAAGGTGGCTTTATTAAGGGGTAGAGCTTTTTTTGTTCCTCTGTTTTTTAGTTATTATTATTATTATTGGAATAATGAAAATGCTCTAATAATGATTAAAGTGGTGAATGCACAAATGTGATTATACCAATCCCACTGATTGTAACTTTGGATGGATTATGTGTTTTATTAATATGTATCAATAAAATTGATGAAAAAAACAAAACCCGGAGAAACAGACACTTAAAGAAATGTGAAAAGATGGTCAACCTCACTAATAATCAAAATTGTTCACTTAAAAATGAAATTTCATTTTTTAGCATATGGTTGACATTTTTAAAGATTGATAATATCCAGTGTTAGAAAGATTGTGGGGAAACAGACATATGTTGTGAATGAAAATTCAGTGTGGTAGAACTGCTCTGGAGGACAGATTCCTATCAAAATTTTTTATGTGTAAAGCCCTTAAACTAAGAAATTTCAACTTACAAAAATTTATCTTCTGAGGAAGTTACTATTCAACAATTGTATAAACATACACATGTACAGTGTGTGTGTATCATTTATAAAGCAAAATGTTAGAAGTCTTTTAAGTGTTCATTAATAGGAAATTTGTTTAATTAAATATATATTCAGCTATTCTAGGCTGCTTCTGGAAAAGATTGCACATAAGTGCTCAATAATTGTTAGCTATTATTTCTCTTAGTATTAAAATAGAAAAATGATCATGATACCTGTATTATTTCAGTCAAGCCGTACATCAGCAGAAGAACAAGGTCTCACAACTGAAGAATACATATTGCCATGACTAAATAATGGTACACAAATTAGAGTGCCATACAGACTTAGCTCTTTCTCTAATGAATCTCATTTTTCTGTGACCGTAGTAAAAGATGCTGAGCTTTCCATTAATAGAATTTGCACATTATTCAACAGGGATCATAGCATATAAAGCATCCCCATTCAATAAAACTGTTGAGTTTTATGTGTTTTATTAAGTTGTTTATATCATTTTATATATTCTATTTTTTATTTGCATGATGATGATTTCTAGATAAAGCTGGACTAATAGAACATCCCAAATGAGTTAGACAAACTATGCCAGCCACCTGTGTTTGCAAATAAAGTTTTATTGGAAAAGAGCCACAGCCATTTGGATATTTATTGTGTATAGCTACTTTCATGCTACAGTGGGAGAAGTGAATACTTACAGCAGGGACCATAGGCATATGACTCACAAGCCTAAAATATTTACTATCTGGCCCTTTAAGAAAAGGTTTGCTGACCCCTGTTATATATTAATATTGAGATACCTAAAAAGAGGTTGGGTATTTGCAATTTTTTTTATGGCCATGTGCTATTAAAACCTGATTTTTATTTATGTTTTTAGAGGCCCTGGCATGAATATGAACACAACTTTCAGATTATGTATAAAGTGGGAATGGGACATAAACCACCAATCCCTGAAAGACTAAGTCCTGAAGGAAAGGACTTCCTTTCTCACTGCCTTGAAAGTGATCCAAAGATGAGATGGACAGCCAGCCAGCTCCTCGACCATTCATTTGTCAAGGTTTGGCCAATTACTGTTTTGCATCTGGCACTTAAGCGAATTTGGAAACTTAAAATAAGTAAAAATAAATATGTATATTATGTTATGTGTGTATATACATTACTACTGGGCATATACACACAAAAATACATACATTCATATATATATATATATATGAAATGGAAGTGAACCATGTATTATGCCAGGGTTTTTTTTGTTTTTTTTTTCACTCAGAAAATGTTTATTGAGGTCCTTTTGGTTCCATTTTGGATAAGTTAATTTTGAGGAACATTTGGGACAGTTAAATGAAATTAAATGGGACCTGATAAAAGGCATAGTTTTCACTCTTGAGAATGTCGAGTCTATTTGGAGGGTAGAGACAGGTTAGAAAATTATGTTAAGAGCTGCAGTAATGGTATGTATATCGTGTTGTAGGGTGACTGAGAAGAGGTGAATGATTTCATCCCAGCAGGTAGTCTCAGATATTACTTTCTGTAGTGTGAGATGCCTGAGTTGTTTGGGAGGGTTTAGCCAGGTCAGGAATGGGCATAAGAGTTTGCCTTACAAAATGAAAGAGGCATGGAAAGGCCTACTTGTTAGAGAACAGAACACTTGGGGAACGGTAGATAGGTCGATACTGATGGAACTCAACACAAAGGAGGGAAAATGGCAAAAGATAAGGCTAGAAGAGTAAGCAGGAGCCACATGAAGGAATATCAATATTTGGTAAAGATAATAATATGACTTAATTAGTATTTTAGAACGAATGCACTGGAAGCAAGAGACGAGTTAGGTTGCTGTTGACATAACCAAAGGACTGGGGAGGGAAAGTGAGGGTTGAGTTTTAAGCAGTATTTAGGAGTTAGAATAGCTATGACTGAGTAACTGGATAAGACAGGTGAGCGAGGGAGAGCCCAGGATGGCTCCCAGGTTTCCTGCTTGAGCCTCTGGGCTGTAGAAGTTCCATGCACCACAGCAGGTAGGCCTAGAGGACAGCTGGCTGAGGTGTGGGCTGAGGGATGATATGGATTAAGCTTGAGATGCCTTTGGGGCATCTGCTGGGGGATCTCAGATAGGCATTTAGATATTTTGGGCTGAGACTCAAGAGAGAGAATTGACCTAGGGATACAGATTAGGGAGACATGCTGCTGGTAGAGTAAGTAGAAGAGAAGTGGAGTGAGAATGAAACCCTGGAGAAAACAGCATTTAAAGGGCCCTACAGAGCAGCTTCTGATAAAGGAAGGTGCAGAAGAGTGTGGAGGGAGGGGCAACACCATTATTCTTAGGTGAGTGAAATTAAGGACAAACAACTGGATTTGCTATATTGATAGTGGGGATGTGTAATTGAATAAAGTTATTATTTCTTAGTTATAAAGTGAGTAAACAATTTCTGTTGGCCTGAGACTGTATTTTTAAAAATGCTCGCAGTGGTCAGTTGGTGGCCTAACTTTAGAGCAATGGCTGGGCACTGGCATTGTCCCCTACAGCTAAGCTCTGCCAGTCCCAGTGCTCGAGCATCAAGTGCAGAGAGCATGACTTTGCAGTGTGAAGAGGGTTCATCTGTCTCCTGCCTTCCTCTCAGGTTTGCACAGATGAAGAATGAAGCTCATCAGGATGTGGCCTCGTCCTGTATGTACTCGGAAAATTCTCTTAATCACTACTGTATGTAATATTTACATAAAGACTGTGCTGAGAAGCAGTATAAGCCTTTTTAACCTTCCAAGACTGAAGACTGCACAGGTGACAAGCGTCACTTCTCCTGCTGCTCCTGTTTGTTTTACTTGGCACAGGACCCTCCTGTGTGACAGCGTCCACGAGGCTAAAGAAGCTGCATGTTAAGTGCCATTACTACTGTACACGGACCATCGCCTTTGTCTTCTGTTTCTCGTGTGACTGAGAACCCTAATATCAGTGTAGTGTTTTTGTCCTTCCTAGGTTCAAAAGAAGTTGTAGTGTTATCAGACGTTCTGGACCTTGTTTTTTAATCTCATGTTTGTTGAGTGCACTGACTGTGAAACCTCACCTTTTGTTGTTGTTGGCAAGCTTCAGATTTGTTATGCAAAAGGCTGATTGATGAAATTTAAGAAAAGGTTCTTTTTCAATAAATGGTTTATTTTAGGAAAGCTCAGTTATATTGTCTTTTAATGGTTATCAGCTTATGAGCCAACACATTATATAACAGACAGGTCTGTCATTTTCACTCATGAGTTCCTCAATGGAGGGAGCACAATTAAGTGTGCTAAAGACAGCCCTGGGTTAGGTGTTCCTCCAGGAGCTAGGCTCTCCTCTCTGAGAACTGAAGGAATAAATAAAACAACACTAATGATGCCAGCTATCCCTTTTTAATTCTTTCATATGAACCAGCAAATTTACAACAGAAGTTTAAGCCTTGTTATCGCATGTCGGGGTTCAATTTATTTTTAAACCAAGATATGGAGGTGCTAGGAAATAGAAATAATCTCTTGATACGAAAGCATCCTTTACAGCATGTAAACGTTTCAGCATTTAGCTTTCTAAAATAGTCCAGATGATTTGTCATTGATAGTGTTATTTTTACTATTAAATTTTTTTAAAGATTGACCTTAAAGCGTCTTGAAATCCTTTGAGAAGATGATTGACTCGTACTTTACACGTACCAGCTGACTATGGGCAAGTAATTTCTCAGGCAAGAAATTAATGTCCAGGGAATGTGGGCATCACAGATGGATTTACATAAACACTTAGGTTTTTTTTTGTTTTGTTTTGTTTTGTTTTTCAATTTAAGACTTTTTGACAGCTTTTTGAGATATTATTTATATAATCTTTTGATTGTACAACTCTATGGCTTTTAGTCTATTTATAGCATTGTGCAGCCATCACCACAGTGTTAATTTAGAACATTTCCATCATCACCAAAAAGAAATGTTATGTACATTTGCAGTCACCCCCCATTCCTTTCCCCAGCCCTAGGCGACCACTGAACTACTTTCTTCTCTGCAGATTCACCTCTTCTGGACCTTACATATAAATAGTATCATTCAATCTGTGGTCTTTTCTGTCTGGTTTCTTTTGCTTAGAGCATAATATTTATGAGATTTATTCATGTTGTGACATGTATCAGTACGCCATTCCTTTTTATTGCTGAACAGTATTCCATTGCTTGGAATTATCATATTTTATTTATCGATTCACTAGTTGATGAACATTTGGGTTGTTTCCACTTTTTGGTTAGTATGAGTAATGCTGCTATGAACATTCACATACAAATCTTTGTGTGGGTATATGTGCTTTTATTTCTCTTGGAGTGGAACTGCTGGGTCTTACGGTAAATGCATGTTTGCTTCAAATGCCAAATCTTACATCCCCTTCAGCAATGTATGAGGGTTCCAACTTCTCCGTATCCTTGCCAACACTTGTTACTGTCATTCTTTTTTATAATAGCCATTCTAGTAAATGTGAAGTGGTATCTCGCGATTTTGACTCGCGTTTCCCTAATGATGGTCAGCATCTTTTCATGTGCTTTTTGGCCATGCATATATCTTCTTTGGTGAAGTGTCTCTTTGCAGCTTTTGCCCATTTTTAAATTGAATTATTTGTCTTCTTCTTATTGAGTTGTAAGAGTGCTTTACATATTCTGGATACCAGTCCTTTACTGGACATATATTTTGAAACTAGTTTCTCCCAGTCTTGTCTTGTCTTTTCACTTTGTTGATGGTGTCTTCTTAAGTGCAAAAGTTTGTTATTTTGACAGAGCCCAGTTTATCAATTTGTTCTTTTATTGCTTGTGCTCTTGATATTATGTCTCAGAAATCATTACCTAACCCACTGTCACAAAAATTTACTACTATATATTCTTCTAAGAGTTTTATAGTTTTAGCTCTGACATTTAGGTGCATGAGCTAATATAGTACTTTTTGTGTATGGTATGAGGGTCCAGATTCATCCTTTTGCATGTGAATATTCAATTGGCCAGCACTATTTGTTGAAAAGATTATTTTCTCCATTGAATTGTCTTGGTACACTTGTTGAAAATCAGTTGAAAATAAATGTAAGGGACTCAGAATTCTATTCCATTCATGTATATATTATATGTCTATCTTTATGTGATATCATACTGTCTTAATTACTGTAGCTCTGTAGTAAGTTTTAAAAATTGAGAGCGTGAGTACTCCAAACTTCTTTTTCAAGATTGTTTTGGCTATTCTTGGTCATTTGCATTTCCATATGAATTTTGGGATCAGCTTATCAATTCCTGCAAAAACCAAAACAACAACAACAACAAAAAAGCTGGGATTGGATGGGATTGCGTTGAGTCTATAGAATAATTTGGTGGAGTATTGCTATCTTAACAATATTAAGCCTTCTAATCCATGAACACTGGATACCTTTCCATTTATTTAGAGTTTTAATTTCTCTCAGCAGTGTTATGTAGTTTCCAGTGTACAAGTCTTGAACCTGTTTTAAACTTATTCCTGCGTATTTTATTTTTCAGGCTACTGTGAATGAGAATGCTTTCTTAATTTTATTTTCTGATTGTTCATTGCTAGTGTATAGAAATACCATTGATTTTTGTATATTGATCTTTTATCCTGTCACCTTTTGAACTTGTTTTGTAGATTCCTTAGGATTTCCTACATATGAGATCATGTCATCTGTGAATAAAGACAGGTTTACTTCTTCCCTTCCAATCTAGGTGCCTTTTATTTCTTTTTCTTACCTAATTGCACTGGCTAGAACCTCTAGTACAGTGGTGAATAGAAGTAGATAGTCAGTTTCAGTAATTCATATCTTCCTATGAATTTGTCCATTTTTGCTAAATTGATTTGTTAGAATAGAATTGATCATAATATTTCTTTATAATCCTTTTAATTTCTGAAAGGCTGGTAATTGATGTGCCCTCTTTTATTCTGATTTCGGTAATTTGTCTTTTCTCTCTCTCTCGGCTAAAGGTCTGTAATTTTGTTGGTCTTTTTAAAGAATCAATTTCTGGTTTTGTTAATTTTCTCTATTTTTCCATTTTTGAGCTCGCTTATTTCTACACTAATCAATATTTATTATTTCCTTTCTTCTGCATGCTTTGGGTTTAATTTGCTTATCTCCTTTTCATTTCTTAAGGTAGAAAGTTAGGTTATTAATTTGAGATCTTCTTTTCTAATATAGGTGTTTAACACTAGCACTTTTCACTGTTAGTGGCCTAGGACTCATAACTTCGTATACATAAGAAATAGGAGAGCAACATTTACAGTGACTGGAAAGACCTTTGTTTAATGTATACTAAAATTTTTTATGTGATGCTATTGATTGTAATGGAAAGGTTGAAAGAAAGCCAAAAAGAAGGTAGAGGTCAAGATAAAAAATGATAGTTAAAAAAAATCCCTTCAACAATGATATAGTTTACAAATAGAGCCTATATCTTGAACCCATTCTATAGATGGTTTCTTAATAAGTTAAAATATATATATACATATATGTAACATATAAAAGCAGGGGGTAGATTTTTTTTCCCTTTCTAAAATAGCAGCCTCAAGCAGCTGACATTTTATTTGGTAGAGCAGGGTTTGGCAGACTTTTTTTTGTAAAAGGCCAGATGGTAAATATTTTTGGCCTTATGGTCTGTGTGGCCTCTTGTGGCAGCTACGCAGCTCTACTCTTGTAGCGTGAAAGCAGCCATACTTTACATAGACAAAGGAATGGGCTATGTTCCAATTAAAATTTTATTTACAAAACAGGTAGCAGACCAGATTCCACCCACAGGCAGTAGTTTGCCACCCCCTGTTCTAGAGCATTCAGCAGAATTAAAGAAATAGTATATCCTTCTTATCCTAGTAGAGTATATACAAAAAGAGTATTCTATTTCAAAAGTAGTCCCCTCTGGAAGCTGGATGCATATTCCAAGGCTGCTGCCTTATTCATATGTTTTATATAACAGTAAAAAGGTGAGCTATACTCTCTCAGGTCAAAACTGAGATGTGCTGGCTATTAGATAACAAGACTTTTTTGTTTTTTGGGGGGTAAGGGGTAGGCTTATAAAAGGATGCTGATAGCATCTCAGAAGCAGGAATTTAAAATATATGTTGCACATGACACCTTGTTGAAATGAGGTATAGCCTCCCAGGACCACGACAGTTATTAAGGCCTATGGAAATTCCTTTATAGTGACACCCTGTGCTTAGATGTTAAAGGCCTTTTTAGGGGAGCGGGTGTAGCTCAGTGCTTGAGCCCCTGCTTCACATGTACAAGGTCCTGGCTTCAATCCCCAGTACCTCCTAAAAAAGAAAAAGAAAAAAGAAACAAGCTTTTGTAAGTCTAAAATGGCCAATAAGAGTTTGAGCTTACTGCTCAAGATTGCATTTCTACTTATAGGAGTGTAAGTCTGATGTTTGAAGCATGCTCTTTTCTTCCTATTAGAGGAGGATCAACATATTTTCCAAAATTGGCCAGTTTGTTAATGAAAATCTGTTGAAGCAGGTAACTCTCTGCTTTTAGTTGGGGTGTCTGAAGTCACTGCAATTCACTCATTTAATGTTGTGATGGAAACTTCCACGACTTGTGCTGCTTGAAACTTATATCACTTGCACAGGTCCCCTTGGCCTAATAACCTTTCAAATTCCCAGCCTCTTCCTGAATTAGCATCACAAGGGTCAGCAAGCATTCCACTCTGGGTAGGCACAAGCCCAAAAGGGTTGCCATTTTTTCAAGTCACTTTTTCTCCTCTTGGACAGCTGTTGTTTGTGGTGTAAGCAGTTTTTTGTTTTTTTTTTCCCATATATTGTTAGGTGACTTCTTAGTCCGTTAGTATCATTCCTGTTTCAAAATAATTTATTCCAAACATGTGCAACTTGAATGATTTTCTTACCAATTCCATTTTACCTCTCCTTGAAGTGACTGTATTTCATAACTCTGGGAAGCACTGTTTGCATTGTAGTTTATTTATTCTTTAGTCATCTTTCCAGACAGCCCCTTTTCATTTTAGAGTCATTTTAATTGCTAAAAAAATTTCTTAATTTTGACCAGAAATCAATCTTGATCATATTGCTAACTCATACTCTATATACATGACTGAACCTACACATATTTGAATATAGCTATGTCTCCCTTCTCTCCATCCCCAGTCCTTCATCTATAGCAGGGGTTCTTAACCTTTTTTGTTCCATGGACTCCTTTGCCAGTCAGGTGAAAACCACAGACCCCTTTACTAAGTCCACACTATACTGTGTATTATTAATAAATATATCACACCCGTACCAACACATCCCCACAAGAATACAGTACTGTTTTTTTTTTTAAATTTCAATTCAAGCTCACAGACCCTTTGTTAAGAACCCCTGGTCTATAGGGTAAGCCTCCCCAAGTTCCTTCTTGACTTTCCCAGTCCCCACTTCAATTTATCAGTAACCTTTTTAAAAAGTGTGTCAGAACTGATCGTCTTCTTGATGTGTTCTGACTATAACAGGGATATTGCATCCCTTTGGTAGCTCCCTAATATTAATACAAGACCCATATGGCCTCTGCCTTTATAGTTTAATCTGGGAGACAAACTTTGAACAAGTAGTTAATGGGAGAAATTTCTCTCTCTCTCTCTCTCTCTCTCAATCTCTCTCATCCTGTGGGTTTTTTTGAGGGAGCTAACCTAGTTAGGGTGGTTGAGGGAAAAGCTTCTCTGTGGAAGTGATAATTAACCTGGGAATGAAGTAATAAGCAGGGCAAGGGAGAGCAAATGAATGAATACACGTGTGTTGGGGAAGGGGGGTGGGGTAGAAGGTTCCAGGCCAAGATAGGAGAGAGCATGGAATAATGGTGGAATTGGACAAAGATTGGACAAAGTGTAGCACTGTCAGCAGAGGGGCAAAACGGTCCATGATGGGGCAAAGGAGGGTGGCAGGCGTAGGCTGCAGGGCCTTTCCACTTTCTCAAAAGGCTTGGGCCAGTCTTTGGAGAGCCCTGCATTTTCTCAAATTTGAGTCATTTTTTCTCAAAAAAAATGTGTGACATTTTTTGTCTGTGTGAAAGCACAGTTATTTTCATATATCCTTACGTGACTTCTTGGTCCATTAGGATCATTCCTCTTTCAAAGTGATTCATTCCAAACATGTGTGCAGTGATTTTTCTAACCACCTGTTTTATGTAAATTTTAATTTTATTTTACCCAATCAGTTAGTCTGGACCTTCTAACGGTATTAACCATATGCTTTATCAGTTTGATGTTCAGCCATCAATAAAAATTTTTTTTAAATTGAAATGATTGCCACACAACATGAGAGATCCTGGGTTGCCATTACAATCAATTTGCCAGCCTTCTGTTCTACTGTGTTAAAAATCTACCAATCATCCAGTCCATACATCCTAACCTTCTCTGTAAGACTGGCATGGTTCTGTCAAAAGACCTTGTGAAAATTCAAATTCCCAGTTCTGGCAAACCATTTGAAAAGGCAAATGTGGTCAGCTTAACGTCATTCTTAGGGCATCTTTGCTGCCTGTCTCCTAGCCATGACTGCTTTCTTTTATGTAACCAACCATTTAATAATCTGGGGAGCAGGTGTAGCTCAGTGGTTGAGCACCTGCTTCACATGTATTAGGTCCCTGGTTTAATTCCTGGTACCTCCTTGAAAAAAACAAACAATCATCTGTTCCAGAATGTTGTTATAAAGCAGTCTATAAAATTTAGTCGTCTTCCTTCTTTAAACTGCTTCCTTCCAGTCTGCTTCCTCAAAGATCATATCCCTAGAGCAGGGGTTCTTAACAAGGGGTCCGTGGAACAAAAATAGTTAAGGACCCCTGCCCTAGAGGCTCTCAGTAATCTCATGAGCTCTGGGCAACAGTTGATACAGGCTGAGACAAGAATTCCCTTGGAGCAACTCATTACCTAACTTAACTGTGTTTGTTCTACCCTTTCCCATTTTTTCGGCCTCTTTCCTTGATAGACGAGAGCGAAAGAGGAGTCGCTCCACCTAACATTAACACCCTGGCTTCAATCCGAGGCCTGTGCCAGCCTTGTTCTTTTTCCCTCAGATGCCGCTAAAGGAGGCTAGTCATTTGAGCACTTAGCTCACACCGGTTTTGCCACCATTCTTAGAAGAAAGAGGGTTCTGCAGTTTTGTGACATCATTTTATATGCCACCTGTACTAGCTCCTCAAGTTTGTTAATGTTCTTCATCTGTTTTCTTCTTCATCATTTGCAAAGATAATAGCTAGAATGGCATTTCTGAGATTCTATTGATAACTTTTCTGAATTTCCCAGAATGTTTTGTAAACATCGGGCTAAAACTAGCACTATGGAGTGTAAGAGAAAGTGCCATTTATATAATTTAGTTCATTTTAGAAATCCCAAGGAATTATTAAACCCTAACTTTGTGTTCATACTACCCACCACCTCCTTAAAATTCAACGGAACGTAGGTGCCAGAAATCTGAAAAATATCTAGTCACTCCAACATACAAAGCAAGGCTATGCCTTTGTATAAAATAATAATAATAATAGGGGTTAAAATTGTATGAGTCTTATTCAATAACAGTACTAAAACATCTCTAGGGAATATTTTTTAGATAGCCATATAGGTGCTTCATTAATTCACATCCTTAATACTATAACGAGACTACAAGCCTAAGGAATCTGTGGTGGTTTGGAGCTGTGTGCCACAGAAAAACATGTTCCTAAACTTCATCCATTCCTGTGGGTGTGAGCCCTTTGTAAATAGGACCTTTTGATGAGATGATTTCAGTTACTATGGCCCACCTCAGTCAGGATAGGTCTTAATCCTATTAGTGGAGTCCCTTATAAGCAGAATGAAATTCAGACAGACTGAGAGAAAGCCACAGGAAGCAAGAGCTGAAGGTCAGTGGAACCCGAAGAGAAGGGAGAGGCCGGGAGAGCCCGCCCTGTGCACTGCCATGTGACAGGCAAGCCCGGGACCAAAGATTGCTGGCAGCCAACCCAGACACCAGTCTCGGGAAAGAAAGCATCGCCTTGATGACACCTTGATGGGGACTTTCTCGTAGCCTCAAAACCGTGAGCTGATAAATTTCCATTGTTTAAGCAAAACTATTGCATGTTGGTTGCTTGAGCAGCCAAGGGAGCGAAAACAGAATCACATATCCTCTGTTGGAGGAAAGCTTTGATTTTTTTTCCCTGATAAACTTCAAAGTATTGACAGGCTAAGAAATACTCTCTTTTATTTTGACCTAATTGTACTCAAGAAAAGTTTCTTATTTTTACTTCAGGAAAGGGACTCAAATTCACTTATTTATTAAGACACCTCCTAATAAGTGCTCCCCTTCATTTAGTCACTATTTATTGAGTGCCCATGAGGACTAGGCAGTGTTGTGGGTAGCAGGACACAGCAGTGAGCCCGAGAGCCCATCCCTGCCCTCATGGTGAGATCCAGTTAACTAGATTAGCCTGATGGTACTCTTGCTTTTGATCAAAATAATGGTAATTTCAAATGGTTGAATATAAAAACAGATAATATGCCAACTGGTGACAAATGCTATGAATGGCATCAAAGTGTGCCACAGGCTTAAGGGGACAGTTAATATTTCCTTAAGCCTCTGCCCTTTCTCAAATTGTACACCCAGTGTTTTGAAAAAGCCATTTGGTTATAGGCTACATGTTACACCCATTGTAAGGGGTCATAATACCTCCAAACATCCAAAGTGCTTTGTTTTCATTTGAATTTGCCTGAAACTCTGCAAAAGCTCAAAACCCAAGCCAGGGATGCAGGAGTGTGAGCTGCTGAGGTGCATCAGAGGATTCAGGACTCTCCATTCATCCAGTGGCTGGATCGGGGTTGCCAGGCCCTCTGCTGGCCCTGGGCACTCAGTGGTGAGTGAGATCCACAGTCCACCAACCTTGGGGGACCTCCAGTTTTAGTGGGAAGAGGTCCTAGCACTTGGAAAGATTGCTTATCTTACCCTTTTGACTAGCTTTATATCAGGGATGGAATTTGAGTCTCATTTATCTTGTCCGAAATTTTAAAAAAAATTTTCCCCCCAATAACTCTCTAAAAATATTTTCAGGAAATCATCCTCCTAAAATGCCACCAGTTTTTTATTCATCCACAAAGTCACCTTATCTTTATGTAGATGAAAAGGAATCTAGAAAAGAGGGAGTTTAAGCAGCTGGCCAAGGTCCCTAAATGGTTGCTGGGCAGAGGTAAACCGTTCCGTAACCTTGACCCTGGGGAGGGGGTGGGATGGGGTGGATCACTTCACAGTCTAGTGTCCAATCCAAAATCAGTTGTTTTAAGAGCCACTGACATGTCTTCCCATTTCACAGTGTAAGCAGTTAAGAACCTAACAGGAAGCAAAAAAGTGTGGAGCATAACTAATCTGAGATTTAAGATGCCACAGCTTCACAATAACCTTGTATGCTGTATATAAGGAAGGTTGGTATCTGAAGAGGCCTAGTCTCACTGGGGTGGGAAAGCTGCCCCAAGCTCCCCAAGCCCATAAGTATTTTCTCAGCTGATATAGGCGCTATTTCTCATTTAAACCATGAACTTGACAACCTTTTTCTGTTTGGAGTAAGAGCATTTCTGTAAACCTGAGCCGGGAATAGCACCTGGGTGGCTGGTCCTGACCTTTTGCACATCACAGCTCTGTGTTTCTCCTACCCATTGGGCTGCTGCACAACCGAGACTGGTAGAAAGCAAAGTAGTGCTGACATCAGTGAACGCGTTGCATTGAAGTGGTCTTTATTTTGTTCTCTGTGAACAAAACTTCAGATCTATTTTATTTAAGGCATTATAAAACACTGCTGCTGATGGAGGGAAAACACTGACACCAAACAGGGCAACATGAGTGACGTATTACACAGTAAATTTATGGAGATTTACATTTTGGCGAGTGCCTTTCCTAGAAGCTCTGGGGGAAGGATGCGGTGACACACGGTCAGCTATAGATAAGCAAACTGTGGCAGATCTTACTTTCGTGCTTGTAGAAACACAAATAGCAGGCCGTGGTGGCACTAAATATTCCTTCATACAGCCTATAGCCCCCCTGTAACCTGCTAAATCCAGAGAGTATTTTTTTCTCACTTATCTTTAACGTAGAAAATATGTGAAAAGCCTGGACCAATGCTTTAGAGAAAGCTGGATTCACTCTCTTGTTTTGAGCAGGTAATTTTCACTGATTACCTTTCTTCACCATTTTGTCCATGTTTACGGGTAAGTCCTAAGGTCTCTGCAAAAGCCTTGCATATTTTGCTTGGGGACTAACAAGACCACTGTCCCTCTCCTCTGGTAGGAGTAAACAGGAGCTGCCTGGGCCCCTTTTTCTGTGTGTCACACCAGCGATTTCTAAGTTTTGGCTAGACAGTTGTTGGATTTTACATTTAAATCATTATCTTTCAGATCCATTTATGGATATTTTAGAAAAACACTAACATTTCGAAAAATTTTAAACATCACCCAGCTACTTTTACAGGGCTGTACATGCATTTAGAGGAGACAGCATCCAAAGGATAGTCCAGTATTACTATGTGATTGATCATATGAAAAACTTGGTGGTTTCTCTAGAAAAGTAAATGAGGTAAGACTAAACCACAAAGTACATTTGTTCTTCCATGGTTAATCATCTTAAGAATACTTAGCCATCGTGGAATCAATCTGCCTTCCCCAAACTTGCAGCTGCACCTTCAAATGGTTTGTGTCTTCTAATCGAGTCTCTTTGAGGTCTTGGCTTCCTAAGAAGTAGTGCATTACCTTCCCTGCCTTAAAGCTGCAGTAGTCTAGGATGTGGCCCTTAATATCCAGAGATGACCCTGCACTGCTCTCCAGATTTCAGTAAAATTTTCTCTTTTTCTCTGCATGTTGAGTTTTAGAATAGGTTCTCGGCAGAGTTGACCTAAGGTACGATGAGATGGAAATGTTAGAAAGACAGGACGTGAAGCTCCTGGTCCATGTTACTCGGGGGGTTAAAAAAACAACAACAACAAAGAGACAGCAACAACAAAAATGGTGGCTTAAACCTTATGGGTTTTTAATTCTTAAAAAAATAAATACCCTGGAAGCCAAAACAGTTCTTTACTGAAAAGATTGTGGCATTTGTGAGACCCGAGCAAAGTTAGGAGATACAGGAGGGATAACTGGATTCTTTCCAGGGGAACCCAACACTTGACTCTGTACATTAAGGTTTTAAGATAAAAGGAAAACCAGGTCCCCACACTGCATAATGAAATTTTTCTTCATGGAAGGGTCAGACAACTGATGGATAAAGATGCCAGGATCTTTCCCTAGCATATCACATTCTTTTTTTGTTTTCTAAGGCAATTTCAAAAAATAGCGCCCAACTAGTTATTTCATAGAATTATTTTGCCCGTCCTCCCTCCACCTGGCTCTCTGCAAACTGTTGAGCAACCTTTTTTGGTGTGTTTGCCTGCTTGTTAGGTTTTGGTTTTGGTACCAGAGCCAATGCAAGGAGAAATGTCTTATCAGCCACTTTTAAGTCCCAGGTAGAAGGAGGGGGCATGCATATTTTTTTTAAATTTAAATGACTAGTATATTGACTGGAAGAATGACAGTGAGAAATATTTAGCAGATGCACTTTTAGATGCCAAAAGTTTAATTTCTGATCATTTTTGAGAAGTAATAACATGGAGGCAGCTTTCTAATCTCTCATCCTTTATTTAGTGCTGTAGGAATATTAAAGTGTGTTCACATCTAGTGTCTCATCTTACTGTTGAAACAACCTCAGAGGTAGGTGTTATCCCCATTTTACAGATGGGGAAACTGAGACTCTGAGAGGTAAATGCTTGCCCGCCGTCTGACAGTGCATGAGCTGTAGCATCAACCGTGCAACTCGGAACATCACCGACACTTGGGAGGCTCCAGCCTGAGCCTGTTGCCAGGTCCCTCTGACTGCCTTGCTCGGGTCCCTGGTGGTGCTAGGAGCCCCCCAGCCTAGAATGGCACAACACCCAGGTGCCATGGACACACACCTGCGCTTCAAAAAGGACCATTTCTAACATCTGTGGTGTTTGTCCCAAGCTTTTGCCCACCGAACCCCATGCTTTGTGCAAGTTGAAAGGCTGCCTTTGAAATCAGAACACCAATGCCCTGGGTCGACCAGCCTGGCTTAAAGGGGTGCTATGAGTGTAAATTCAGGCCCAGGGGGGAATCCTGGGCTCACTGATATGTTCTTGCAAGTAACCCAGAATCTATCCCTTTTATCTTAGGTAGATTTAACTTGATTTGTATCCACTATATATTATTGTTCCTTAAGCAGAGTTCCTTGGCTTAACTAACTAGTTCAGTTGTGCTTGGCAAACATTTATTGACTAAACGAGCAAATATCTAAAAGCATGACGCTGAATAGAATAAGCCTTTAAATGACGTTTGGTCAAATTTTGGATGAAACAGTTCATCCCTTCTTATGCAACAGCTACGGCAAAATATTAGGCTTGTACTGTGCAGAGTGTGAGAATGTAGGTGTACACGAGAAGACCTCTGCCTAACACTCATGCTGATAAATACTAAGATGACACAGTATCCAGTATTTAATTGTTCTCCTTTAAAAATATTAAATATTACTGCTTTTTTTCCCCGCTACCTCTGTTGACCCACAGGGGTCTGCATTTGTCCTCACACTGGATAATACTCCAGAGGCCACTCTAGATCCTAAAGAGCAGAACTCTTTAGTGCTTTAAAATGGCAGCCAGACAGAAACCCAAGGAAAAAGAGAAGCCCAGGGGATTCTCATACAATGGATGTTTGATCCCAATCAAAGGGAGGACCCTGGCATCTCAGTGGGCTGCAAGTGAAGAGGGGGGTGGCATTTTGATCAAGGGATACTGCCTGTCTTGAGGGAACAGTAGAGATGTAAACTGTCTCTCAAATCATTATAGAATGCCCAGGCTTTATGTTTACATTTCTTATATTCAGTTTCAGCATAAATTTCAAGGGAGTAGGGCACGTTGCTTCAAGACTTATGCCATGGACTTACGCTCTGTTACCGTGAGCTTGGGAAAACCAAAGGCTCAGGCAGTTGGGGATGCTGTACAGAGGGCCATTTTTCTTGAGTCGTATACAAGCTCTCAACTCGGCTCCAAAGCCTGCCAGCTTTCCCTTAAACAAATGCTGACAGGCTCCTCTGTCTGTGTCGATTGCCAGGGGGTAGTATGATGTCTTTGGAACACCCACTGCCACCTGAAATGTCGCCTGGCCTACCGACCTGGCGGCTCTCTCCTGGTGAGCACTGCCTGCTCACTCTCGTCACGAACACCAAGACACACGGTGCGAGGGCGAAATGGAAGGATGGAAGCGGGCTGGGCAAACATACACCACAGATGAGCCAGAC
>JAQZBX010041996.1:0-22150 GCA_029593785.1 Cabassous unicinctus | reverse complement strand
CCTTTAGCATTAATATAGTACCTACTTTGCTTTTGCTACAAAAACATTTCAATTACACTCTTACTTTGGGAGTATGACCTCTCTGACTCAGTAATGGAAGAAAGACAGTCTATTTTCTCAGTAGACAATAATATCATTGAAATCTCCAGTAGGCAGTTTCTCTCACCTTTTGTTTCTATTTTAGGCAGAAATGGACCTGAAGAGACTGAGAGACCCATTGCAAGTACATCTGCCCCTCCGACAAATTGGTGAAAAAGATTGACCTGCGCAGAGCCTCTGAATCCCAGCAGAAAGAACACCTGTTTATAACTCTTGCCTTTTTAATTAAAGCATTGCAGGTGGAAGCTGGGAACTATGTGGGGGTACAGGTGGATTTTTACCTTTAATTAAAATACAAAAACTAAAAGGATCTTAGGGAAGAAACATTAAAATCTGAGGATCAGGCATTGTGGAATATAAGTCTCAAAGGGCTTAGCGAAATTTGTCTTAATCAAGTATCTCAGTTTTTGGATGAAAATGATGCAATTATATGGTTGAGAGATTCATAAAGAGAAAATGATGCTGGGGTGTTCCTTTCTTGCATCTTCTTTGCAGGGTCAGCAAAACAGTAACACCAGCACCACACTCAGTTCTAATTTTTTTAATTTAACTTTTCTTATTTTTGACACAGGAGTAAATAAACATACACAGAAAAAGCAAATCATCAAGATATGTGGGTAGCAAACACAGTCTGAGCCCGTGTCACGAACATTTATTTTAGTTTACAGCCTCTGTAAACTTACCAGGAATCTCTCTCCTAAGTCCCTTTGCTGAGCACGCATCTGTTGGTTACACTAATTTTATCTGTATGCTAATTGGAGCCAATATATGCCTGTTTGATAATTGACACTTTGAATTATCCCTTAATACCTTTTTTCTTTTTTTTTTCTTTTCTTTTTTTTTTTTAAGGAGGTACCAGGGATTGAACCCAGGACCTCGTACATGTGAGGCAGGTGCTCAGCCACTGAGCTATACCTCCCCCCCGCCCCCCAAAACCATCTTAAATGTCTCTAAATCCCAGAGCTCTAGATCAATATCTAGAAATCACTGGCAACATTGCATGAGGTATTTTTTGTTTAGTTTTGTTTTTTACGAATTAGTCTTTAAGAAGAGGAAGAATTTCCTTCCTTTATTTACCTATCCCACTGATATTTCCCTCTCCATCCAACAATTCAAATTAGAGAGGGAGTATTCAGCTGTATTACCAAATCAGGAAGATGTAAGGTTTACAAATTGGCTAAAATCATGACTCTGTAGCCATTTTGGAACCAGAATAATTTCATTGCAGTTCGTATGTGACAGGATTCCAGGCAGGTGGCACTGCCTTGCCTGGAGGCGCTGTTGCTCTCCATGGACACGTTGTAAGCCCTCCCACCGCCACCACTTCAGTTAGTTGTAAATCAAGTGTGTAGATCTCAATGGGTGCAATTTATCTTTATACAGGAATGCATTTCTATGGCTTCCTTCAGCCTTCTCTCTACACCCTATTTTTTCTTATCTTAAATTAAAGAAGAATTAATCTTATACTCTTTCAAAATGTTTTCTACCATATTTCCAGATGGCATCTGCATTTGAAGAGTCAAAGGAATCTGTGTCCAATATTCTGTTTTTAACTACCATGGGGGCAGGATAGCAAGGATGTCCAAGGCTTGCCACTTGGCTGGTTGGTTTTTGTTTTTGTTTTTGTTTTTGTTTTTCACATGATTCATCCCTCCTCATTGTGGCAAGGGGTTTCTTTCTCTTTTTCTTCCTCTTTTGAGATCATTGTGTATGAACAGAAAAACTTTAAATGACAAACCCAGACTCCAGGTGCCTTGCGGAGGTTGAAAGCCAGCCAGGATAGCTGCTGCTGCTGCTGCTCCTGCCACCACCCCCTCACTGGCATGATGGAATGAAAGGATGCATGTCTCCTGGTCCCACCCCTTCCCCCACTTCCTTCCCCCCACCCCACCCCCAGCCGTTCAACTCCTTCCCTCATTTGTTTTTTTTAAGTTGTGTGAATTATTTTTAAGACATTTATCCTGTTTGTGTGCAGGGTTTTTAAGAAGAAACAGCACAGTGCAATGAGCAAATCTTTTCAGGGTGTGTGGGAGGCAAGGGAGGGAGGGGGGATATGGAGAAAAGTCCTTTAAACAAATAGCAAAATATTGAACATGTGTAAAATCCTGTATCATTTATGAAATATGTATAAAAAGCAATGTACCTTCTGGAACAATAAATACTTATTCAATTTTTGAACTAAAGCATCTCATTCTTTAAAACACCCCCCCCCCCCAGTTTATTTTTTGGTAATTCTCAATGGGAAGCTTTTTCCTTCTGATAAAAGAAAAACTTTTCATGCAATTTAGGATCTCACAGCTTTATTGAGCAACTCATGAATCGGGCAGCATCCCATTCAAGAAGTAGAAGGGAGCTCCACTGAAGAGGTGGAAAGGGAAAGCTCATTTAGGGCAAACAGGTGAGGAAATGTTCTGATTGGCTGTCATTATTTTAAATAGGGGGGGTCTTACAAAGTGGGGAGCAGATGTACATGGATTAGTATACTATGCTTTTCCATTCCATGAATTATGGCCAGTGGACCCAAACTAGTTTTATCACCAGGTGTTATCAGCAACCCTGTACGGCAGGGGTTCTTAATCTTTTTTGTTCCATGGACCCCTTACTAAGTCCACACTACACTGTGTATTATTTAATAAATATATCACACCTGCACACATCCCCACAAGGATAATGTTTTTTTGAATTTCAATTCAAGCTCATGGACCCCTTGTTAAGAACCCCTTAACAAGTTCCATTTTCTCCGAAAACCCCTTCAGGTCAATTGTTTTTATCCTCTGGAAAAGCCTTCTGGGAAAGGAGTCTTCTCCCAGCAATGCCCAAAACAGGCATCCGTTTTATTTTACTTAATACCTCTAAAATTAACTTTTATAAGAATACCCTTATCAAATTAAGCTTTGTTCCTGAGCCTTTTTTTTTTTTTTTTTTTCCCCAAATAGGCATCTCATTAATTCTTCCTGAACCTTAGGCTGTTAGTATTTTCCTAGTTTTCCAGAGCCACCAAGAGATTGAGTGACCTATACCGTCACCTCCTGATCGGCAGGAACAATCTCTGTTCTCTCAGACTACTTTGATTGCCCACTGTGGTCTCCTGGACTAGAGAGAGTTGTTAGATCCAGTTAGTCATTGTTTTGCGTCTGTACAAAATGTATAGTGATCTCCAAGTAGGAAAATATCACGTACTGCCAAGGTGGTTAAAAGCATATCAAAAAGCACGTATTAAATGTCTGGTTGCGTTTAATGCAGTATGAGGTTATGTACAGAGAGCCTCCCATCGCTGTGGTCCTGGTCCTGCCTGCTGCCAGCTTATAGCAGCCTAACACACACAATCCTGAGACATGTATAAGGTGTAAGAAGATAAGATAAGATTGAAAATGCATTGTTTGCATTCAAGAAGTAATACCTACTATTATCCACAACATTTTGCTAAGGCTTGCGAGGGATATTTTTTTAAAGGAAAGTAAATCTATGATCCCTGCCTCTGTGGCGCTAGTGTTAATTCTATTACTGATTGTAGGCAATGCAGTTTTACTAGGGAATCATAGATGTTTAGAGCTGGAAAAAGAAAAAAGGTTCTCAAGAGTATGGTCTCCAGACCAATAGCCTGGAATCTCCTGGGAATTATTAGAAATGCGAGTTCTCTGGGCCTCTACTGAATCAGAAACTGGGGGTGGGGCCAGGAATCTGTGTTTTAGCAAGCCCTCTTGGTGATTGTGATTGAGAACCATTGATCTAGTCAAACATTGCTTTTAAAGAGAAGGAAACTGAGGCACAGAATTTGGTCAAACTATCAGACTGAGTGGGGGAATTGGTGAGTATAGTGAAGATGGTAAATTGAAAGAAAAAATGTGCTCAGATTATGTCATGTGTGACAGTTGTATCTTGCTTGTCAAGATGTAGTAAGCACATAGTAGATGCTTAAAAAATACAAATAGATTGGATTTTTTTAACTATCTGGACAGATGTCACAGACAAATAAAACTTCTGAGACTTGGGGTTCGATTTCACCAAATTAACTGTTGAAATTCATTTTCATCACTGCCATAATCCTTTAGTTCCTCCCAAATTCTTTGCCTTCCGTGATGCACTTTGTGGTTATTTCCTTAAGATAAACACACAGGTTAATTTTAATGAATTCTACTGAATATAAAATTATGCACTTTATAAAATGTTCATTTACACATGTTTTTTAAACGTTCCATATGAACAACCCCTCCTCCCTGAAACTGTCTTCAGCTTCTGCGACTCCACTCTTCAGTTTCCATCTACAAATCTCTGGCTACATCTCAGTCTCTTTTTCAGCATCCTCTTCCTTTGAGCAAAACTTTGATGTTAGGCTTCCCCAAGGTTCCATCTTGGACCCCATTTTCCCTGCATCCCCATTTAAATTACCACTTATATGCCAGTAATTCTCAAATTGATATTCAAGCTCAGATCTCTCCTGAACAGCAGGCTGGTTTATCCACCTCGTAACAGCTATTTCCATCATTGCCCCCGTCCATTAAATTTCTTCAAGTGTCACCAGAATATTTTTGTTTTAAAATTCTAATATATGCTTTAGAAAAATTAGAAAATATGGGCAAGAATTTACATGAAGTATAGGGATGGGAGAGGGGCCAAAATACACACTAAAGGAGCAATCAGCGAAATCCAGAATGTGGAACATTCTATAGGACAAATGACTGGATTTTTTTCAACAAATGGCATACGGGAAAAAGAAAGGGGGATGGAACATTATAGATTAAAAGCACTTTAAAAGACACAACCAAATGCATTGTATATATCTTGTTTGAATCCTAACCAACAATGAGAAGACATTTTTTAAACAACTGGGGAAATTTAAATATGGACTGGTATTAGATGATACTAAAGAATTATTATGAATTTTATAGTTGTAATAGCATTGTGATTATGTAAAAAAAGAAAGACCATCCGTTAGAAACGCATACTGGTGTATGACTGAAATAAGATTGTCAAGATGGTAGTAATTATTGAAACTGAGTGTTCATTATTGGGTCCCTCTTTTTGTATATATTTTAAATTTTTCATCATAAAAAGTTAAAATGAAAAAGCATGTCAACTAAAAAGGAAAAAAATAAGAATAAGAAAAAAAAATCCTACCATCCTGGGAATGCTTGTTTATAGAACCAAAGGGCTATCTGGTAGACGTCCTTGACTCCCGGCAATCAATCCTGGCAGCAATTCTGGGTTTATCTCATGCACACGTCCTCTACTTCTCTGCAACACATATGAAGCACTCAGATGGCTTCTCAGGAAGAGGAAATCGTGGGGTTTGTTTTTCCTGTTAAGAGCACTGACATTTAGCAGCACTACCCCTACAAAGAGGCAGTTCATCAGTCCCAGAGTCATCCATTACTGCCATCAAACTACAACTTAATAAGCTAATGGCCAAACTGCCTGTGTGCTGCTAACATTAGTGATAAGGTAGCTAAATACAATTTTAAATAAATGGAAGCCCCTTGCTATACTGTAAACTGCTTTCAGGGAACCGTTGTACCGTCTTCTTTATCATTAACTTTTAAGTGTCACTTAAACACTAAAATTTGCTTAAATGAACTAAAACCCTTAGAGGAGGGGGTAACAATAATTTGAATGCCACTTAGCATAGTCAAAGGTTGTGCTCAGAGATTATAAAGACAAGTTGTTCCCAATAACATCCCTTTTCCAGTCACTAGAAATTTGGTTATCTGGAAAAGTAATAGATATGAGGAAGTGCAGAAATAATAGAAGCCCAAATCATCAGGTCAAGGTTAAGACTGGGGAAGAAAAATTGGGGTTTCATTCAGATCCTTGTTTAATATGGTATTGGGAAATACATATATATAGTATTGGGGGAAAAACACTTCTCCCTACCCCTCTTTTCATCCTTCCCCTTCACATTATCTTCATTATTTGTGCTTGTTAATTCTCAGATGTTCCACAACACCATAAAACGTCAGGGACCCAGCAAACTCCAAACCTATAATCACTAAGGCTAGGTCTGGTGACACACAATATAATGGTCCCTATGTTTTCCCCTCTTTTGTCTGAAAGTGAAACTCTAGTAAACTGTGTCATTTTCTTCTGTGTCTTTTTTAGTTCCAAATTTCAAGCTCCCACCTCTAGCTTAGTGTGAGGATTAGTGAAATAAATAACATTAAGGCAGTTTTAAGTTTGGGGAAGAAAGGCACTATGAAATCACCAGTATTACTGCTTGAATTGGTAAAAACACAACTTACACCTTGATTCTTTATAAACTTTTGAGACTAGAAGACCATGATAAGAATACAGACCCCATCTCACATCTGTCTATTGCAAACTCCTTGACTATCTGACCAAGACATTTTCTCATCACCGTTTCCAACACAGGGCTTTATCCCGTCTTCATTTAGTGCCCCATGCTATGGCTGCAACATTAAGAAGTCAACTCCTAGAAGAAACTGCAAAACAAGATTTGACATTGAGGGGATGTCCCTCATTTAGAGTTCCCTTCTGGATAAGATACTTTGCAGGGAATTCTTGAGAGAAAACAATAGGAGGATGAGGGATTGTAAGTTTTTTCCCTTAAGAGAAATATCAATAAAATAACCCTGTTGACAGTGTAAAGCAGTGCTTCTATCTGGGGTCACGGCCAGAGCAATGGACACCTTATCCCACTCATCCTCTTCCTCTGATAAAGCCCTACCAGTACTGATAAAGTCTTCATAAAAGCCTAGAGACCTTTTTTTTAAAGTGCTTGGAAAAGAAGGGCACAAAGAAAAACTAGTAGTAAGAGGATTTTCCAGTCTGTCTCTGCTGGTTGATACAGAAGAATGCCGCAATTCCTGCTTCTCGCCTGCATTTTCATGATCACACATGGGTTACCAGTGGGTAAGTCTTATGTAAAGTACTTGGCACAATGTGTTGGAATATGCTATTATGTACAGATTATTGAGAACTGGATTCCAGTACCTTAAATACTGGTCATAGGATAAAGTAAGAAAAGTTCTGAAAACCCATGAAGAGATGTTTTCAGAGAATTTCTTTTACAAGTTCCATCTAGCCTCTTGCCTGGGCATCCAAAATGGCCATGGATCTGCCATATCCTACAGCTTTCCATAAGCTTAATATTTCTTGGAGTACATATAAAAGGAATTCTAACCAATTTTAAGTGCAAATATATATGAGTGTAGAGATTATTCTTGAATGAATGTAATGATCTGAAAGCTATGTCCCCATGAAAGGCACAGGTCTGGAGAAACCACACTTCTTAGCCATGACATCTAAAAGTAGGACCTTTTCCACAGACCGAGTGAATCTTAAACTGTCTCCATCCTCAGGCTTGATGCAAAACTGGCCAATGCAAAGAAAAGTTTCCAGTTACTAACAAATGTCTTTCTTCTTTCTAATAGAATTTTAAGTTCTAATTGAAGGTATGGGGTGGGGGAGAGAACCATCCTTCTTGGCACTTCTGAGTAGCTCAACATTTGACTCACCTTGACTTATTTCTCCTGGTAACTTGGGCCTTGCTGTAGCACCTTCATGGGTAATACATTGAATAGGCTTGAGCTAACTCTCATTTATCACCCAAAATCACTCAAAATCTGCTGTTGATAACTTCCACTCCCTTTCTCTACACTCTCATTCCTTGCTTACTCTCCCTTTAATACCTCCAGTATCCTCCCGTACACCTTCCCATCTCCCTTTTTGCAGCCTTCCTAGGATGTTTGGCTCAATGCCAGAAGCAAGATAAAGGGGGGAATTTCAGGGCTGGGGGTAGAAGGTGGGTGTTCTCTGTGTCTGTGCCTTCTAAAGAGAAGCTGAGCAGACACCAAGCACTCAGCGAATGGACACGAAGAGCAGACAGTGAGCTCAAAACAATGGGGGGAGGGGCGGGAATAAATAAATCTTTTTTCTAAAGGGGAAGGGTGATAAAGCCCCTACCTGTACTGATATTCCATAGTTAATCTTTTTTAAAATTATTTATTTTACAGAAGACGGTGGATAAATTTCTCTTGTACGAAGTGAACTTTGAACAAATAGCATAAGAAAAGACAGCTAAATTTAAGGGAGAATTTTATAAATCAGGAAATAGTTATTGAGAGAGGTTTAGGAATTTCTGTAGAAGCTATTACAAGTTGAGTAGCTAACCATTTCCTATAAAATTAGTGCCAAGGAGATGAACCAAATATTTCTATGAATTTATATTTCTGTGAAATTGCCCTGAAAATCTTGCTTCATAAAAAGGCTGCAATTGTTAGAGCAGATGAAAGAAATTTTCCTTTTGAGAGGGGATAGAGTTTAGTGTGGGGGTATTTCTTCCCCTCAAGAAATATCAAACCATAGTCTAGTGCCCCATTGAGATACCTCGAGAACATTCTAAAGAAATAAGAGGGTTGATCCTGCAATATACAACCCTGCTAATGCCTTATTTCGGTGGGTGTGATATCCTTCTTATCTCTTGTCCCTAATTTGTATTCCTGTTGGGGCCATTAGCTCTAGACTACACCCTCTACTACATGTGACTATGGAGAATAAACTTTAGTGTGAAATGTAGCCTGGGAAAATCCAAAATAGTTTCTAGAAAATCCTTATTTTATGACCATGGTCTGTCCACATTTATTGGACAGTATTTGCTAATATTCAATTCCCTGCCCACAAAATATATAACAGAATTCTCTACCTGTAACGTCACATGCTTTCAGACAGATAGTATTCTTAGCCAGTGCTCCTTTCTAGAATTTCTTGGTTTTAACGCTTCTTCATAAGGACAATTTACCTAAATTAATTCCATATTTCCCTATAGGGAGACTATTAGGGATATTGGTGTCTTTAGTCATTAAAATGTTTTGAAGATATATTTGTTCATGCAATTTATGCACTAAAAATGCATCCTTGAAAATTTTTGCTCTGTTATACCTAGGATAGTGATACGATGGCTAATTATGAATATACAAAATTCATGATATTTTTAATAAGCTGGTGAAATATGTATCAAAATCACTTTGAGATTGTCTACTTGCCGGTGTATGTATTTCAAAGCAACTGGTGTGTACCCAAGGCGTTTTCCTTTTCAGTGGAATGAGATTTACACTTTCATTATCAAGTCAAACTTCCTATTAATACAAAAATCCATCTATAATCTTCCTTACAAATGGCCAGCTCAATCTGTTTTAAGCTTTTCCAAAGGCAGGGAGCTTACCACACTGTGACATAGCCTCTCCCATTACTAGATAGCTGAATTGCAATATACTTCCCCATAACAATTTGTTCTTGTTCTCATAATAGAATGCCTAATTCCTCTTCCAAGAGCCTGTTCCAGATTTTTGAAAACTGATATGCACATTCTTTCATCTTCTCTTTTCCAGACTATAGTTCTCAGCTTCTTCCCCAGTAAATAATTTTTAGGCCCCATTCTAAGTCTGCTCTACTTTCTCTGGACACCAAGTTTGTCTATTGCTTTTGTAAAATATAGTCTCCAGGAGTGAACACAATACTCTAAATGTGTGCAGAGTGCAAAATTCAGTGAGACTATAATCCTAACCTCCTTGGTCTGAACAACTATAGTTGTATCAAACGCTCACTCTGAATGAAAAGTTTCGTCCAATGTTAAAACTAAAGCTTAACTGGGTTTGAAATAATTTTGTAAAAGGCATTTATGAAGCACATTTAAGTCACCTTGAGGAATCTTAAGTGGCCTTTGGGGACTTTAGATAATTTCTTTCTTGAACCCAAAAAAGACAAAATGCAAGACCAATAAGATGAACTCAAGCTGTTATCACTGATCTGAACCATCACAAGGTGCCTCTTAGATATCCCTTTCCTTCCCAGCCCTAGATCCTTGCTCTGCCTATAGCAGTCTGAATGAGCCATGGAGGAATACTGACCACCAGTTCGATGAGTCTCAAGGCCCACCCCTATGTGACAACCATGTGGATGGGGAGTGGTACCGCTTCACAGGGATGGCAGGAGATGCCATGCCCACCTTCTGCATACCAGAAAACCACTGTGGAACCCATGCACCAGTCTGGCTCAATGGCAGCCACCCTCTAGAAGGTGATGGCATCGTGCAACGCCAGGCGTGTGCGAGTTTCAATGGGAACTGCTGCCTCTGGAACACCACGGTGGAGGTCAAGGCTTGCCCTACAGGCTACTATGTATATCGTCTGACTAAGCCCAGTGTCTGCTTTCATGTCTACTGTGGTCGTGAGTACCTACCCTGTGTTCTGGCCTCTCTCCCTAAGGCCACAGATTGGGTAGAAGGGGAAGATGCCATATGAAATTCAGTTATTGGTGACAATATTATCTCAGAGTCTGAGCAACATTGATTTGGGGCCACAGATCTCTGCAGTTTGTCATTTCTGAGATCTGTTCTCAGATTTCTGAAAAATTCCTGAAGAAATAGAAAGGGAAAGAAGCTATGACTTTGATCAATTTATTTTGCCTTCATTCTAGTCAAACAAAACATTAGAAAATAAAATGATATAGGTTTTCTAAATAATGAATCGTCAACCTTTTTTAGTATAGTATATACATATACATATACAACCTTTTTTAGTATATACATATACATATTTTAGTATATACATATACCCTTTTTAAGATATACATATATGTAACACACATGCACATGGTAACATTGTGCTTCACATCCACTGATTTTTTTTAATGTAATAAGAAGCTACTTGAGATCAGCAATACTTCTAAATCAATTTCTGTATTATTAAGCCCATCAAAGTCTGTTTACATTTTAAATATAGAGTACATAGAAGAGTGGTACCTAATTTTATTTAGTCTATAGCTCATGCTTGGTGAGGTTTTAGATTTGCAGTAAGTCCACTCAAAAGTCTATAGATCCAAAGTTGGGAATCATTAATCAAAATGATAGAAGATGCTCTTGGATTCTGTAAACCTCAAACAATGCAAATCCCTTTGCTGTTGGCTAGGAGCTCTAATGCCCTGATAGAACTCATGAGGTTTCTCATGAATGAGAGCGTTCTCTGGTCCTTCCCTAACGACTGGCAATCTTTATTCTTCCATAGATTTTTATGATATCTGTGAAGTGGACTGCCAGGGCAGCTGTTTGGACACCAGTGAGTGCACGTGCTCCCCAGGAACCATTCTTGGCCCTGACAGACAGACATGCTTTGGTAAGAAACTCACCATGACGTAGAAACAGACTATTAGGCTCAAAAGCGCAAATCCAAAACTCTTCGTGCTTCTTACTTTGAACACTTGGAATGGTGTTTGCCTTTTTGGTTCATGACTAACCCGCAAGCCAAATTTATACAGTGATAGGGATTCTAATATAGGAGCCACTAGTTGTGACTAGTGTGACTGAAAAACTGAATTTTTAACTTTAATTTTTATTAATTTAAATTTAATAACTGATACTCAATTTAGTCGTTGCCAAACCAGAAAATGTTTGGGACAACGTGAATAACTGTTTTAGTTTCCCAGCTGCTAATACAAAAACCATACAATGGGTTGGCTTAACAACAGGAATTTATTGGCTCATGGCTTCAGAGGCTAGAAAAGCTTGCTTTCTCCTGGGGTCAGTTATCTTTTGGCTGGTTGGCAATCTTTAGGGTTCCTTGGTTTTCCATCACATGGTAATGTACATGGCGGCATCTTCTCCTTTATCTTCTGGGTTCCATTGACTTTCAGCTTCTAGCTGCTCCCTGTGGCTTCTCTCTGTGTGTCCAGTTTCCTTCTCTATGGCCTTCTCTATCAGGCCTCCAGTAAAAGGATTAAGACCCATCCTGCTTAGTTGGGCCACACCTTAGTAACCACATCAAAAGTTCATATTTACCATGGAATTACACCCGCATGAATGGATTAAGATTAAGAACATGTTTTTCTGGGATACATAACTCCAAGCCACCACACTAACTGCAATTTTTTTTTTTTTTTTTTTTTACTTTAAATACAAATCAAGTGTTCCTAATGAAAATTTAGCATCTTGATTGAGATGTGCTATAAGTAAAAAAATAAACATCAGATTTTAGAGACTAGTACAAAAAAAGAATGGAAATTCTCTCACTGTTTTAATATCGATTCATATTCAAATGAAAATATTTTAGATGTACTGGGCCAAATAAAATATATTATTAACATAAATTTGACCTGTTTCTTTCTTTCTTTCTTATGTGGCCACTGGAAAATTTAAAATTACATATGCGACTTGCTTTATATTTTTATTGGACAGCAATGGTCTAAAATTATCTAAGGACATACTCCTACAGCTTCACTAATATAATTTTGGCTCCCCTGAATAGCAAGAAAGGGGAGTTTTATTATTTGTTTGAAATCCAGGGTTGTTGAATTGTACATGTGTTCTGTTGTCCATACCTGGAAGAAAGCAGAGTGGAAAAACCCAAGACTGAAGATCATCTCTCTTTCTCTTTAATGTTATGAAGCTTTTTTTGTTGTTGTTGTAGTTGTTTTTGTACTCAAACTCAAGAAGATTTAAAAACAGGTCTGGAGAGAAAGAGGAGGACTGGTTTTCCCTACCCCCAAGAAAATCAGTAACAAGGTCAGGATGGGATAGGGGATTTGGGTGAAAGGGGTATGAAAGGCTTGTTATTTTAGAAAAGCTTTTGTTTTCATCTCAGCTGTGAACCGAACCCGCATGTTCATCCTACCTTTAACAGCTTTGTCAGCTAGGACTCGTGCACGGTCCGTTTTGGCTATGCGATGAATGAAAGGTTTGTGGTAAGGGAAGACTAGTTCCTGTGATCTCACCCATCCCCCACTCCCGGCTCCGGAATCTGTTGAGAAATATTTGTCTTCCTTTTAAGCCAAGAGTTGTTTGTTCATTTCTTCGTTTTTGTTTTAATAATTTCTGAATAGGTAATATATTCAAATGATTCCCAAATCAAACAGCAGGAGAAGGTATACAGTGAAATGTTTAGATCTCTGCTCCCGATTTGCTCTGTTTCCAGAGCTGCTTCATGAAGATATAAAAATACTAATGTATATATTTAGCTCTCTGTTTTTATACCAAAGGTAGCATACCAAAAACATCTTGCTTAACAATTTGTCTTGGATGCCTTTGCCTATCAGCACATAGCGAAAAGCCCCACATTTTTACTGGGGTGTACGAGCTTCAGGGAGTTCATGAATTCCCTAAAATTACAGGCAAGCTGTTGTGCTTATATGCATGTGTTAATTTCTCTTTAGTTTTTATTTAAATGAGACATTTCGATTATTTTAAATTATATATATTTTCTCAGACAGAGAATATATAGGAAAATAACATAACAGACATGCATGTGCCCAGATTTAACTATAGTTAAATTTTGCTTCAGTTTTGTTTTTTCAGAAATAAAATTTTACAGATACAAGTAAAGTCATCCCACTTCGTTCCGTTTTCCTCTTATCCTCGGGTAGTCACTGCCTTAAAGTTAGTGTGTGATCATCTGGCCCGTGTTTTTTTGCTTTTATTATTTATATATGTACACCATAGCAATATACAGCATTGTTTTGTCTTAAAAACATAAAAATAATAGTTTACTGGATGTGAGTGATTTTCTCTACCGTATACACAATATAGTGGAATTGCTTGGGCATAGAGTGTATAAGTTAGGCTGCAAATAATAAACTTCAAAATAACAATGGCTTAAATAAGTAGAAGTTTATTTCTCGCTCACATTAAAAAAACAAAACAAAATAGTCCAGAGATAAGCAGCCCAGGCATGGTACGGAGGCCTCTAAGGGACGTAAGTCGCTTCCTGCTCGCTGCTCCGCCCTCCTTCAGGTGTGGCTATAGCCTCGTCCAGGAAGGACCCTAGTGCTTCAGGCACCCAATTCCCAGGCAGCATAATGAGGGAAGGGGAAAGAAAGGGCTTCGATCAAGGTTCTAATTTCATCAACTATATTTTTCATTTCTACAAGTTCTATAATTTTTTTTTTCAGTTCTGCCTCGTCTTTTTACATACTTTGATTTTGGTTTCTATTCTTTCTTTTGACTCTTTAGTAATTTAAAAAATCCTTATGTTATAAAATTTTCTAGACTATTCTGTTCTTGAGGTACAAAGCCTCCTGTCACCTTTGACAACTCTTTCTCATAGTGGATTATTTCTTCACATCTAGTGTGTTATGGCAAACCAACTTCAATCGTAATGTTTCACCTGAAGTCTTACGACGGAGCAGTTTTTCAAATGCTTGTCAGGCGTCATGACCTGTCTCGAGTCCAGAGCAAATTTTACATCAGTTTCTCAGGTTCGGGATTTCCATGCTGTGTGGGTACTTCAGCCATGTCAGGGCCTTGACTTGGGGTTTTGATTTCCTATTATGGTTTCTCTCTGACTTGGAGCCTCAAGCAGAGAGCTTCCTGATTACTTCCCTGGGCCTGTGGGTATTCTACTCCCCATTTCACTGGGAGGATTCCTTTTCCAGGGTCCTGGACTTAAGCAGGGGTTTCAGGTCCAGCACATCCTCTCTCCTGGGCCCAAGGCCCTGCCTCCTCTCGTCTCATGGTGTTTAAACCCCAGTCCCTGGCTTCCATCCTATATCCATGTCGGTTATTCCTGAGGGCCATGACAAATTTAGCTCAAAGCTTCCCTTTCTTTGTAAAAGGAAGGGGTTCTATGTAGTTTAGGCCCCTTTGTTGCCAGCTGTGCCATTTTGTGTGTGGGGGTGGTGAGAGTCCATATATTTCATCAGATTCTTTTTAAAAAGTTAACCATTGCTTAAGTATAATGTAAGAATATTCTAATTTTTTAAAATAGATTTTAAAGGCAACTTTTCATACTGTAACAGAAGACTGCTTCACAAATAAATTTATCAGGCATTTCCTTCCTCAATGGAAGCTCCTTTAATGCATTTAAAACACAATTTGATTTAAAAGTGTATTTTTATTGAGCAACTTTTCAGGAATTCTTTGGAGAAAGAGAGATTCATCGATACAAATAGGTATACTCAGGACACGAAGAAACGGTGTTTCCCCAGATTTGCCTTTCAGAGGAAAGAATTGGCAAGCAGTTAGGTCCTCTCTGCCCCAGCAGAGGAGAGATGAACAAATCACTTGGTTGAGGAGATGAGGTTGATAGCAGTGATTGTACCGGGTCACTGTGCAGGAGCTGGGTTGTGGAAAGTGTATCAACACGATCTGAAAAGATGTGGATATTCTGCTAAGAGGCTTGTGAAAAGATAGTTGCTCCACAGTATGTAAATGGTGTGCTTTCTGTTCTACAGATGAAAATGAATGCGAGCAAAACAACGGCGGCTGCAGTGAGATCTGTGTAAACCTAAAAAACTCGTATCGCTGCGAGTGTGGAGTTGGCCGAGTGGTTAGAAGTGATGGCAAAACTTGTGAAGGTGAGAATGGGAAAGAAGGGATTCAAATTCAAATCAAGAGCTCCAACTAAGCTTGTTCTTTGATGTTCATGAAATCGCCTACTCTTAGGAGAGAGTAATAGTTTTTGCATGTAAAGAAATTACCAAAAGGGTTCATCATCGCTGAGGAGGCTCATGTTTGCATACAGATGCAGTGTTGATTTTGTCTCCAAGATTTAACAGGAAGTAATTATTGTCATTCTGCAAGAGACAGAGGACCACGTTCTTATTTGGGCAATAAAAATAGAGTATTCCATGTCTCTCAAATATTAATGTGCCCGTGAATTACCTGGGGGTCTTGTTGAAATGCAGATTCTGATTTGGTAGGTTTGGGATTGGAGGTGATACTGCATTTCTAAATAGCTTCTAGGCCTCTGCTGCTGGTCCAAGGAGCACGCCTGAAGTAGCAAGGTAATCCAGACAGGAAGCAAAACAGTTGGTTGACAGCAGTGTTTCTCCAGCCCCTCACAGGCCTTCACAGGCCTCTCTCCTGGAGATTCTGGTTCACTGAGGCTGGGGCAGGCCCTTGGAATTGTTTTTTTTTAAACAAGTTTCATAGGTGATTGTTACCATTTTGGAAATTTGGGGAACCCCGGTTTACATGAAACCTTTTTTTTTTTGTCATGGATGCTTTGCTTTTGTAGGAGATTAGTACATTTATTGGAGGTGATTAAAATAATTTGATAGCAGAAATGCTGTATACATTTTATATGATTACATAAATAAAATTAGTAATATATATCAAATAATTGAAATGGAAATTATTTACCATTATTATATGAATCTTAATGTCCTTTCTCTAAGGCATATTTGCCCTTGAAGATTAGCACAACTAAAATTTCATTTCTGCTTTTAATAAGTCTGAATCTCATTCATTCCTAGTTGAGGGACAAAAATAACCCTTTGCAGATTATCGGGGGAGATAAATATCATAATCATTTTTGTTTACAGAGGACATATAATTTGTCCTACAGGAAAACTGACTTGGTGGCACAATAGAGCCACAGTATTGCTTGAAAGAGTTCACTTTATTTTAGATTCAAAATAATAAAATACTACCCTGAAAGGAAAAATTATAGCAAGTGTCCACATTTTATTTTGTGCAATAAAGTTTGTATTATTAACTGAGGGACCATTAACCAGAATATTAAACTATTATCCCTTATAAAAAGACTAAATTTATTTAAAATTTTATTGAATAAGGGCAATCTCTTCAGTCTCCCTTAAATCTTATTTTGTGTAATAATCTTTGCATATTTAAATATTAATGAAATGTTTCATGAAGAACATTTGTAATTATTGATGAGCACTTTATTGGAAATTTTACAGTTAATCCTCAAATTTTTTTTTTTTTTTAAGATTTTATTTATTTATTTATCCCCCCCTTGCTGCTTGTGTTTGCTGTGTCCATTTGCTGTGTTTCTTCTTTGTCTGCTTATCTCCCCCTTGCTGTGAGGTCCTGCTGCATCAGCCCACCGCGCCGCGCGGGCCGGCCTGCCCCGACAAGGAGGCCCCGGGAAGCGAACCTGGGGCCTCCCATATGGTAAACGGGGGCTCTGTCAATTGAGCCACACCCGCTTCCCCTCAAATATTCTTAAAACTTAATCATCATAACTGAAAAATATTTTACCAGAAGATAAAAATTGTATATGAGTTGCATATCAGGATTCGTATTCCTATTTATAACCCTTAAATTTTCTTGATAGTCCAGACATATTTGTTTTCTTTAGTGAGGCTGTTAGATAATTTCATCTTCTTTTAAAAAATAAACTGTATTGTTTATTTTTAGATAACTTGTTTTGTTTTTATTATAAAGGTATTATGTTCATAGAAGGAATACAGAGCAGTAAAAGGAAGATAATTAAAATGACCACACTCCCACTTGCCAGTTATATCCATTCTAAACACTTTGGTATATCCTCCTAAAAGACTTACATCCTTTGTACAACTTAGAACTTAGGTTTATTTTGTGCTTTGCATTTTTAGAACTGGAAATATCCTGAACTAACATTTAGTCCAATCCCTTCATTTTGCAAATATTGACATTGAGACTCAGTAAAATTAAGTAACTGAAGGGAGGTTTTTGTTTTGTTTTGTTTTTGAGGTACTGGGGATTGAACCTGGGACCTCGTATATGGAAAGCAGGCACTCAACCACTGAGCTACAAGGTTATTTTTAAGAAAATTTTTGTTAATGTTGATTTTTAACATCTTGTAGCATATTTTCATGCTTTCTTCTACACTGTTATATATAATTTTCAGCTGTTTCAAAAACCCATAGGAGTACTTTTACACACCCTAGTCTTTCCTTTTTTTGGGGGCGGGAAGGCGGGGTGGGGATGGGGATTGAACCCTGGACCTCGTATGTGGGAAGCCAGTGCTCAACCACTTGAGCCACATATGCTCCTTCTTTCTTAAAATTTGCAAAGATTAGTTCATTGCAAGTTTATTCTTTCTCTGCATTGCACAAAAATAAACTCATCCCTAGTTTATTCACTAATGTTCCAAAGAAGTAATATTTGTCACAGTTATTGAACTGAGAGTATTATGGCTTTAACTAGAAATCAGCTTGTATCTTTCCTGGAGCATTTCACATGGTTTGAAAGCAGTTCCTTCCATTATTTTCCCCTAGAACAGGGGTTGGCAAACTTTTTCTGTAAAGGCTACCTGGTAAATATTTTAGGCTTAGGCTTTATGGGTCTGTCCAAATTACTCCTCTCTGCCCTTACAGGGCAAAAGCAGCCATAAACAATAGATAAATGAGTGGATGGGGCTGTGTGCCAAGAAAACTTTATTTATAAAACATGTAACAGGCCAGGGTTTAATGACCCCTGAGCCCACAAAGGTCATTATTTTTCTTCTGCTAAGTTTGAAATTATGTGGTAGTTTCTTCAGTTTTCATTTGAATATTTTTTCTTTTTGCATTTGACCAAGTGTCTTTTTGAAAATGTGAAACATTAAAAAGGAAACTTTTAAAAATTGCCTCATAAAAAGACTGTCATCAAGAGCTCTGTTGAATATATACTCTCTTTGTGCATTTTCCAGGCCCCATTTTTATAATGCTATTTTGGCACAAGATGCTGTGTCCCCAGTATGCTCGTTTCTAGAGATTCTGAGAGAGGGGCAGGTGATCCAGACAGTTGTCAATCCCTCTGATCCATCTAGCCTATCCAGTTGAAGTTATAGTCTGTCAATCCTTTTTACATCAATAATGCTCTATAAAATTTCAAAGGGGGTAGATTAATGTTACAGCCATTAAGAAATGACTTTTGGGTCTTCCTCTAAAAAACTCATAACCCTAGTCTAAACATGAGAAAAACATCAGACAAGCCCAAATGGAGGAACATTCTACAAAATGCATGACCAGTAATCCTCAAAACTATCAAGCTCATCAAGCACAAGGACAACTCTAAGAAACTCTCAACCAAGAAGAGGTTGAAGAGATATGACAAGAAATGTAATATAATATCTTGAATGGGATCCCAAAACAGATAAAACCTAAGGAAATTAAAAAAAGAGTATGGACTTTAGGTAATAACAATGTATCAATATTGGCTCTTTAGGTGAGACAAAATGAACCAGAGTAAAGTGAGATGCTTACATTACATTACTGGATATGGGGTATATAGGAGTTTTCTGTACTGTCTTTGGCAACTTTTCTGTAAATAAAAATCTTTAACCTTTAGATTAAAAATTCTAAAATAAGTTTAATTAAAAGTGACTTTTGATATCTGTTTATACAAATTACATCTTTTTAAAAAAATATTGACAACTTGTATTAATGTGGCACATTTGTTACAATTCATGAAAGAACATATTTATAATTGTACTATTAACTATTTTTTTTCGTACATTTAATAATTGAACATATAAACAATTAAAACCTGAAAAGTAAACACAGATGAATAAATACATACATATCTCAATTAAATGTACTGGATATATATAAATTTTTTTTTGAACCAAACAATGTTACACAATATATTTGGTTCATAGTAATGCAGTCATACAGTATTTTTCCTTTTGTGTCTGGCTTGCTTTGGTCAGCATAATGTCCTCCAGGTTCATCCATGTTGTCATATGCTTTACGACTTCATTTCTTCTTATAACTGCATAATATTCCATCGTGTGAATAGACCACAGTTTGTTTGTCCATTCTTCTGTTGATGGACACTTGGGTTGTTTCCAACTTTTGGCAATTGTGAATAATGTAACTATGAACATCAGTGTGCAGATGTCTGTTCGTGTCACTGCTCTCAGTTCTTCTGGGTATATACCCAGTAGTGGTATTGCCAGGTCACGTGGCAAGTCTATATTCAACTTCTTTAGGAACTGCCAAACAATCCTCCACAGTGGCTGTACCATTCTACATTCCCACCAACAGTGAAGAAGTGTTCCTATCCCTCCACATCCTCTCCAACACTTGTAGTTCTCTGTCTTTTTAATAGTGGCCATTCTGATAGGTGTGAAACGATATCTCATTGTAGTTTTGATTTGCATTTCCCTAATCATGAGTGATGTTGAGCATTTCTCCATGTGTTTTTTTGCCATTTGTATTTCTTCTTTGGACAAATGTCTACTCAAGTCTTTTGCCTATTGTTTAATTGGGTCATTTGTCTTTTTACTGTTGAGTTGTAACATCTTTTTATATATCCTGGATATTAAACCCTTATCAGATATGTGATTTCCAAATATTTTTTCCCATTGAGTTGGCTGCCGTTTCACCCTTTTGACAAAGTCCTGTGAGGTGCAAAAGTGTTTAATTTTGAGGAGGTCCCATTTATCTATTTTCCCTTTTGTTGCACGTGCTTTGGCTGTAAGGTCCAAGAAACCACCACCTACTACAAGGTCTTGAAGATGTTTCCCTACATTTTCTTCTAGTAGTTTTATGGTCCTAGCTTTTATATTTAGATCTTTGATCTATTTTGTGTTGATTCTTGTATAGGGGGTGAGATAGGGGTCCTCTTTCATTCTTTTGGTTATAGATATCCAGTTCTTCCAAAACCATTTGTTGAAGAGATTGTTTTGTCCCATTAACATGCTCTTGGTAGGTTTGTGAAAAAAAAACAGTTGACTGTATAGGTGAGGGTTTATTTCTGGGTTCTCAATTCTATTCCACTGATCAATGTGTCTATCTTTGTTTCAGTACCATACTGTTTTGACCACTGTAGTTTTGTAATATGTTTCAAGATCAGGCAGTGAAATTCCTCCCAAATAGCTCTTCTTTTTTAGAATCCTTTTGGCTATTTGAGTGCCCTTACCCTTCCAGATGAATTTGGTAATTGCCTTCTCTAATTCTGTAAAGTAAACTGTTGGGATTTTGATTGGTATTGCACTGAATCTATAAATCAGTTTAGGTTAAGATTGACATCTTCACAATATTTATTCTTCCAATCCACGAACGTGGGATGTCTTTCCATTTGTTTAGGTCTTTTAAAATTTCTTTTAGAATTGTTTTGTAGATTTCTGCATATAGGCCCTGTACTTCTTTAGTTAAATTAAGTCCTAGGTATTTGAGTCTTTTTGTTATTGAAAATGGAATTTTCCCCAATTTCCTCCTCAAATCATTCAGTACTAGTGTACAAAAACATTACTGATTTTTGCATGTTGATCTTGTATCCTGCCACTTCGCTGAACACATTTATTAGCTCAAGTAGCTTTGTCGTGGATACTTCAGGATTTTCTAAATACAGAATCATGTCATCCACAAATAGTGAGAGTTTTACTTCCTCTTTTCCTATTTGGATGCCTTTAATTTTTTTTTTTTGTCTTGTCTAATTGCCCTAGCTAGAACTTCTAGTACAATATTGAATCACAGTGGTGACAGTGGGCATCCTTGTCTTGTTCCTGATCTTAGAGGGAAAGCTTTCAACCTTTCCCCATTGAGTATGATGTTGGCTGTGTGTTTTTCATATATGGCTTTTATCATATTGAGGAATTTTCCTTCTATTCCTATCTTTTGAAATATTTTCATAAAAAAAGGACGCTGGATTTTGTCAAATGCCTTTTCTGCATCTATTGAGATGATCATGTGTATTACATTGGTGTATTACATTGATTGATTTTCTTATGTTGAACCAACCTTGCATACCAGGAATAAATCCCACTTGGTTGTGGTGTATAAATCTTTTGATATGCTGTTGGATTCAATTTGCAAGTATTTTGTAGAGAATCTTTGCATCTATGTTCATTAGAGAGATTGGTCTGTAATTTTCTTTTCTTGTAGTATCTTTATCTGGCTTTGGTATTAGGGTGATGTTGGCTTCATAAAATGTGTTGTGTAATTTTCCCTCCTCTTCAATTTTTTGGAAGAGTTTAAACAGGATTAGTGTTAATTCTTTTCTAAATACTTGGTATAATTCACGTGTGAAGCCATCTGGTCCTAGACTTTTCTTTGCTGGGAAATTTTTGATGGCAGATTCAATCTCCTTAAATGTGATTGGTTTGTTAAGTTCTTGTATTTCTTGTAGCATCAGTATAGATTGATTGTGTGTTTCTAGGAATTTGTCCATTTCATCTATGTTGTCTAGTTTGTTGGCATATAGTTTCTCATAATATCCTCTTATGATTCTTTTTATTTCTGTGGGGTCATTTGTAACTTCCCCCCCTTTCATTTCTGATTGTATTTATTTGCACTTCTCTCTTTTTTTCTTTGTTAGTCTAGCTGGGGGTTTGTCAATTTTATTGATCTTCTCAAAGAACCAGCTTTTGGTTTTGTTGATTTTCTCTATTGTTTT
>JAQZBX010041995.1:0-22153 GCA_029593785.1 Cabassous unicinctus | reverse complement strand
TCATGTATTTTTTAGCCATTTGTATATTCTCTTTGGAGAAATGTCTATTCAAGTCTTTGGCCCATTTTTTAATTGGTTGTCTTTTTTTGTTGAGTTGTAGGATTTCTTTATCTTTGCTGGATATTAAATCATTATCGGGTATGTGATTTCCAAATATTTTCTCCCTTTGAGTAGGCTATCTTTTCACTTTTGTGATAAATTTCTTTAATTCAGAAAAGTTTTTAATTTTGATGAGACCCTATTTATGAATTTTTTTCCTTTTGCTGCTTGTGCTTTGAGTGTAAAGTCTAAGAAACGATTGCCTAACATAAGATCCTGAAGCTGCTCCCCTACCTTTCCTTCTAGGAGTTTTATAATCCTGGTTCTTATATTTAGGTCTTTGTTCCATTTTGGGTTCATTTTTGCATATAGTGTGAGATATAGGTCCTCCTTTATTCTTTTGCATATGGATATCCAGAGGTTTTTTTTGTTGAATAGACTATTCTTTCCCAATAGAATGGTCTTTGTTCCCTTGTCAAAATCAATTGGCCTGCAGGTGGGTGTGGCTCAGTGGTTGAGCACCTGTTTCACATGCATGAGGTCCCAGGTTCAATCCCGGGTACCTCCTTAAAAAAAAAAAAAAAAATCAATTGGCTATAAATGTGAAGATTGATTTCTAAGCTCACAATTCAATTCCACTCGTTTATATGTCTGTCCTTGTGCCAGTAAGATGCTATTTTGATGACTGTAGCTTTGTAATGAACTTTAAAGTCAGAAAGCGTGAGTCCTCCAACTTCATTCTTCTTTTTCAGAATGGTTTTGGCTATTCAGTCTCCTTACCCTTCCAAATGATTTTGATAATTGGTTTTTCCATTTCTGAAAAGTAGGCTATTGGAATTTTGATTGGGATTGTGTTGAATCTGTCAATCATTTAGGGTAGAAGGGACATCTTAACAATATTTAGTCTTCCAATCCATGAGAATGGAATGCCTTTCCTTTTATTTAGATATTCTTTGATTTCTTTTAGTAAAGTTTTGCAGTTTTCTATGTATAAGTCCTTTACAGCCTTGGTTAAATTTATTTCTAGATATTTGGTTCTTCTAGTTGCTAAGTAAATGGAAATTTTTTCTGGATATTCTCCTCAGACTGCTCATTTCTAGTGTATAGAAACAGAATTGATTTTTGTATCTTGATCTTCTATCCCACCACTTTACTGAACTCATTCCAGTAGCTTTGTGGCAGATTTTTTTTGTACTTTCTATTTATAAGATATGTCATCTGCAAACAGCGACAGTTTTACTTCTTCCTTTCCAATTTAGATGACTTATTTCTTTTGCTTGTCCAACTCTTCTGACTAGAACTTCCAGTACAATGTTGAATAACAGTGGTGACAGTGGGCATTCTTTGTCTTGTTACTGAACTCAGAGGGAAAGCTTTCAGTCTTCACTATTGAGTATGATGTTAGTTCTGTTTTTTTCATATATGCCCTTTTTCATGTTGAGGAAGTTTCCTTCTTATTTTTCTAAGTGTTGTCATCACGTAAGGGTGCTAGATTTTGTCACATTTCTTTTCTGCATCAATTGAGACGATCATGTGGGTTTTCCCCTTCGTTTTGTTAATGTGGCATATTACACTAAATGATTTTCTTATGTTGAACCACACTTGCATATCTGGGATAAGAACCACTTGATCATGGTGGATAATTCTTTGAATGTATGGTTGGATTCAATCTGCATATATTTTGGGGAACTATGGCTAAGTGCATAAATATTTATGGTTGTTATTTCTTCTTGGTGGATTTACCCTTTTATTAACATACAGTGTCCTTCCTTGTCTCTTGTAACAGCTTTTGAGTTAAAGTCTATTTCTTATCTTAGTATAAATATCCCAGCTCTTTTCTACTTATTATTTGCATGGAATATCTTTTTCTTTCCTTTCACTTTCAATCTATTTGTGTCTTTGGGTCTGAAGTAAGTATCTTATAAACAACATATAGTTGGATCATGCTTTTTTTTATCCATTGTGCCAATCTGTGTCTTTTGATTGGGTTGTTTAATCCATTAACATTCAGTGTTATCACTGTAAAAGCAGTATTTGTTCCCATATCCCTCTGTTTCCTCTTTGTTGTTTTTATCCTACATTATCCCTTTATATTTTACATGTAAATTATCAAATAATATGCCTTTTTCTTGTTCAACTGTATTCTGACTCTTAGAAGAATTAAAAGTAGAGTTGTATTGAGAAGTCTCCTAACTGATCTTGGAGATAATTTTTTTCCTTCCATTTAGTGTTTGTGGAGTCCTTTCTCCAGTTTCTCTCATTCTCCAGAGTTCCAAGCAAGTGGGATTTGTTCCTTTATTAGCTGATTCTGAGGGGACACTTTTCCAGGGGATGTCTTATATGCTGCCATATTGATGACACCATTCCTATCACAGACTGTTACTGAAAGCTTTACATACATGAATATTAACACTTTCAAATTTACTAAGAGCTTATTTGATACCACACATTCTGCTACCTTCTGGGCTTTTAGTTTAATTGAGATAACATTTAATATATAATTCAGTAAGTTTTGGTAAATATACACATTCTCCAAATCAAGATAGAGGATATTTTCATCACTCCTGAAAGTTTACCTGTACCGTTTCTAGCCAATTCCACCTCCCACTGGGCAAACACTGTTCTGATTTCAACTACCATAGTTTGTTTTTACTAGACTTCATATACATAGAACCATGCAATCAGCAATCTTTTGTTTCTGGCTTCAGTCACTCATTATAAGAAGTTTTTTTTAAGACTCATTCATGTTGTTGCGTGTATTGGTAGTTCATTCTTTCTCACTGCTGAGTAGTACTCTGTTACATGAATATACATAGTTTACCACATGAATATAGATGTTAACATTCATGTACACATATTTGCTTGGATATGTGTTTTCTTTTTTTTTGGAAATATACTTGGGAAGGGAATTCCTGGGTCCAGGGTAAGTATCTATTTAACTTTATAAGAAAATGACCAACTGTTTTCAAAGTGATTGTACCATTTTCTATTCCCACTAGCCAAATATGAAAGTCTGGCTGATCCATATCCTTGCTAGGAGTAGGTGTCATGAGTCTTTCTTCGTTTTAAAAGGTCTGAAACAGTGTCTCAGTGAAGTTTTAATTTTCAATTTGCATTTCTCTGATTGCTAATGATGTAGAGCACCTTTGCACGTGCTTATCTGTCACTATCTTTGGTGAAATCTTTTGCCAAGATTTTAAATTCTGAAATAATTTCATACAGAAAAAAATTTAGGAAAAATACCAAGTTCTTATATACCATTCACTCAATTTTTCCAAATGTTATTTCATATAACTAAAGTACACTCATCATTCAATTATGTACAATACTAAGAATGAATCTGCAGACCTTATTCATATTTCATCAATTGTCCCACTAATGTCACTTTTCTGGTCTTATCCAGTCTAGGAAGCTACATTGCATTTAGTTGTCATATCTCCTTACTCTTTTCCAATCTGGAACATTCCCTCAGTTTGTGTTGTTTATGATCTTGATACTTTTTTTTTTTTGAGGTACCAGGGTCAGGGATCGAACCCAGGACTTCATTTGTAGGAAGCCAGCACTCATCACTGAGTCACATTGACTCCCCTAAGTTGGCCTTTTTGTCTGTTTGCTTGTTGTTTTTGTTTTTAGGAGGCCCCAGGAACCGAACCCAGGACTTCCCATGTGGGAAGCAGGTGCTCAACCACCTGAACCACATCCGCTCCCTGATCTTGACACTTTTGAAGAGTACTGACCAGTTATTTTTTGAAATGTTTCTTGGTTTGGATTGTGTGATATTGTCTCATGTTTAAATATGGGTTATGCATTTCTGGCAAAATTATGACTAAAGTGATGATGTATCCTTCTCAGTGCATTATACCAGGTGGCACATGATGTTAATATTTCTCATTGCTGGGGATCATTTGATTAAGGTGGGTTCTGCCAGGTTTCTCCATTGCAGTGTTGTTAATAAGTATCTTATGGGGAGGTACTTGGAGACTATACAAATATCTTGCTTTTTAATACTTTCAGTATCCATTGATCCTTCTTGCTTGTAACAATTATTACTGTGGTGCCTGTCTAGTTGTGGTTTCCTATTTCCCACATTTCTTTTACAGTTATTTGTGGAAGTCTACCATAAATAAGAGCTGTATGCTTTCATTTATTTATTCTGTATAGAATTGCAGATATTTGATTTATGCTATTGGTTATAATCCACTACTCCCAAACATTTTGTTATTCAAATTGTTCTGGATTTGCCACTGTGAGCTCCTTCAAATTGCCTCATGTTCTTTGGACACGCCCCTGTCATTTTTTGAGGCTCTTCTTAATTTTGGCATGGCAAGATGTTCCTTGCATTTTCTCTGCTCCAGACATGAATTCAGCCATTTCTCCAAAGATCCTGGTTCCTCTTTTTGAAAGATGATATTTAGAAATCAAGATCTGGGCACTAGGTGTGCTCATTAATATGAGGGTGCCATTGCTTCTGGGCCTTCTCAGCAGAGAGCAAGGAAATACATTTATGTACATGTAAACATGCATACATATTTATACTTGTTTCTATATCTATTTTATCTATCTACATGTTAAAAACCATGAATTCATAGTGATATTTCCTATTCCAATCAAATGCCAAAGGGATCATTCCTTATTTGTAACCAATCTCATTAGTTTCTTGTTTAATCTTCCTGTATTTCTTTTATACAAATATACAGATATATGTGTATTATTGTTGGAGATATAATCATATTCCGCCACAAAAGGCATGTTCAGGTCCCAACCCTGTCCTGTGGGTGTGAACCCTTTTAAATAGGACCATTAGCTAAGGTGTGCCCACACTGAGTGAGGGTGGGTCTTAACCCAATATGGCTGAAGTCTTTATAAGCAAAGGAAATTGGACACTGAAAGGAAGCCATGAGGAGCAGCCAGAAACTGAAAGTTAAGATGCCAGAAGAGAAAGGAGAAGACACCACATGAACACCGTCATGTAATAGCACTGCCAGGGAACCCTAAGGACTGCCATCCAGACACAAGTTACAGACCCTGAGAGGAAAAAGGCCTTCCAGCCTCTAAAACCGTGGGCCAATAAATTCCTGTTATTAAGCCAACCCATTTTATTACGGTATTTGTTTTAGCAGCCAGGAAACTAAAACAATTATCTTGTATGCTCTTTTTTTCTCATATCAACAGTAGCATTACATAACTACTATAGATAGCTTTGTAATTTGTACTTTATCACTTAACAGTGTATACTCCATATCACCCCAAGTTAATTCAGAGAGATATTCATTCTTTTATAAAGATGCACAGTACTCCACTGTGTGTGGATACACCACTGTTTATTATCCCTTCCCTATGTGTGGTCATGTAGGTTGTTTCCAATGTTCTGCAATTAAAAACAATGCTGCAGTGAATTTTTGCCAGTTTCTTAAAAAATAGGGTGGTCTGTCTTTAAAAAATGTATGTGTGTAAACTACATACATATATATTTTCCCCAAATACATAAAATGGATGCATATGAAATATAATATCCATCATTTATTATAGATTAAACTGTTATATATAATATCCATTTTATACATCTCTCCATTTGTCAGGTGGTTATTGTAAATATCTCTTTCACTGTGAGTTCCCTTTGCATTCTCTTAATGGTGTCTATTGATGAGCAGGAGTTTTAAATTTTGATGAAGTCCAATCTATTCATGCATACAAAATTTAAAAAGATATTAAAGCAAAAGAAGGCTAAAAAGACAGAAGAGCTACTGAAATCTGAACACCTATTTTTTCAAAGTGGCTTAAATATGCAAAGCAGGGGACCTCAGTTTAGGAAACCTCATATTCAAGCCTATATAATAACAATGTTCAAAGAAGCAGAAAGTATCTTTCCACTGCAGCCAGAGTGCTGGCAGGAGAGAAAGGCAACGACATATTCCAGCCTTCTGTATGATGCCAGTAAAAGAGTTTGGAGGCAAAGAAGAGATGAACAATTATGGTGAGAGAGCTGGGAATTAAGAGAAACATTTTGTCCAGACTCCATGAAGACTACAGAGCAAAGAGATGAGGTATAGGCTGGGAAGCCATCTCTTAGGCTTGTTGCTGAAAGACCAATGCAATTGAGATTATATAACCAGTGTATATGGCCAATTTTGTGGCCAAGAGGCTGGAAAGGGTCCCAGATCCTGATTCTAAAGAAACAAATGATATATGGGCTGTGGCTTTCCTGGCAAAAAGGGATGAGATAGGGTTAGAAAGTATTGACATCAGCCCCTAGATGCATGTCATGACAGGCCACAGAAAGTCCTGGGATACTCAGGTTTTCCACTTCCAAGATTGCTACAACAAAGCCAAAGGATACCCAAATGAAAATCCCCAGGGGGACCTCTGGCCAAAGAAAGTTTATTTCTTTATAGGCTGTTTGAAATTAAAGAGTTATTTCGTGGATATTATTGTATCCAGTTGTATTATATTGTGCCATCCATTTGTCCCCTTTGCTCATATACTACAAGGGAGCTAACCCCACTCGCAACTCGGCTCTACACAGTGGTAACAACGCCCTTGCAAACAACTGGTCCTAAGTGAGCAGGTAACTCTCAGGCCACTTCTGGGAAGAAAAAGCTCTCATTTTTATGAGAGAATTCCCTCTCCTCTCCTATACAAAGAAGAAAGCACGTAGCTCTAGTCATTACTTAAAGCCAGCCTTGGGGTAAAACAAGTAGTAGAGGAAGAGAACAAAAACATAAAAAGAATCTGGATCTTGATCTTGTTATTCCTCTGTATTAGCCAACCCTGATCCCTGTCTGTTTTCTGGATGTGCAATTATGTGAGCCAGTAATATTTGTACTGTTGAAGTCAGAGTTGGATTTTTAAAAACTAATCGCAGCCAAAATAATCCTATATGACAGAATATCCTACTTAACGTCTAGTGTCTTTGCCTTAGCTAAACAAATTTCTCCCTGTGTTGCATTTAAGCTCACATGCTCAGTTATAACCATGCAGTAGGATGAAATAAGAGTAAGCACAAGTTCAAGTTCCACACAAAAATGGGAGAATGTAATGATGCTTTAAGTCTTAGTCATAAATTCAACACAACATGTGGTTTTCCAGTTTCACGTTACAGATTAGCAACAGAGAGAGGCTCAGCAAATTTTCAAAATGTAAATATCAATTACTGAAAATAAGCTCTTCTAATATAACTACAAAATGAATTCTAAAGTGTGAAATGGTGGTCATGTGGCCTAACAGGTAAGAGTGCCTTTTATTCTTAGTCAGTACCATCTGAAGGATGTCTTAGATCCCAATCATCAAGGTAATTTTCACAACCTGGCAAGTATTCAGATTTCAATGACAAATTAATCATCTCAAATAGTATTCTGTTAAAAGTGCAGTGCTCTAAACTGATGACTGTAAGTAACCTTTCAAGAGAGACATAAAACTCTACTGCAAGTAAGAACCTAGATTCTAGGTACAGATCAACAACTAACAACGAATTTTTTACAATTAAGTGAAAAATTTATATTCAGCTCTTTTTGTCCAAAAAAACAAAAGGTAAATAAGATTTGCCACAACGACTGATGAGATACTGTATATTCGAGAGATTAAAATAACATATACCTATAAATAATTTGAAATAAACAGCCCATATTACTGAATAGTAATGTGACTGACCATCAACCACAAGCAATCTCTCAAAAGTTATGTTATAGTCTGTCACATGCAAGCCTTATTTCTGTAATGTACACTGAAGAGTCCTAACTTAAGTCATTCTGCCTACTGAAAACGTTTTCCCAATATGTTCAGTTTCTCCAAATTAGTTTCTAGAAGGAAACATGATAATAAATGACTTTAGAAGATTAAACTAATAAGACCTGCTATACATGAAAATATTTTCAGAAGATATTTGAGCTAAACTACATTTTCAAGATACTGTGTAATAAAAATATTTACAAAAGCTTTAGTATGTTCAGTAACTCAAATTTAAAATTACAATTCTCAGCCACTAATCTCCCAAGTATAAGCTATCTGGGACATTAGACTTTGTGGAATTTGCTTGGTTCCTGATTTGAACAAATAATTGTAAAATGACATATATGAGATAACATTCTTAATTCTTTTTCCTTATAACATTTAGGAAAAAAAATTTAAACACTTATTTTAGTGGTATTTTAAAAAACGACAATTATATTTTAGTTATTTAAAAAAAAAATAGTACTTATCTCTTAAAGATACCTACTGAAGTGTTTATGGGTGCCTGGAATCTGCCTTAAAATAATCCAGTGAGGCAGGAAAGGGCATATGCTGATAATTGTTGAAGTTGGGTGACGGATAAATGAGAGTTCATTGTAATAGTTTATCTATCTTCGTGTATTTTATGAATTCTCCATACTAAAGTTAAAAACATTTGTTATAAATTAAAGTAGAATGGTTCAGTTGACATTTTTTAAACAAGATACAACACAGTCACAATGAAATCGGATTTCATTTTTTTCACTTTCAACTGCTTTATCAAGGCACAATTTACATCTATACAACTCACCCACTGTGAGTTTACAATTCATTGATTTTTAGTAAGTTTATACAGTTGTACCACCATCAGAACAATAATTTAATTTTAAACCAGGAGTAATTTTTTTCCTTTGGTTTTGAAGGCCATAATTTTTATTTGTTGTTGGGAAACATGGCTCTACTTAAAACAATGGTTCGGGTAACAGCTTAGCCATGTTTTAGAACCATACCTATTTTTCTCTTCATGAAATATCAGTAATCGTAAAAATATCCATTGTTATCAGCAACTGGATTTTGTGACTATAGCAGTCTTTTTTTCTCCATCTTTACTGACATATTTCTTCCTTGCCATGTTATGAGGAAGAAATACACTTTATTTTTCCTTTTCCATGTAACTTTTCCCTTGGCAGACTGCCACTGCCAACAGCAGCAGGCAAATGTGAGATCTGAATCACCCTCTTGTGTTTCTAGGGCTAGACCAGGGCAGCTCCAGGGGACGGGACTCGCTACACACCCCCCCCCCCGACCCCTGAGGGAATACCTGAATATAATTTATCTTTCCCATTTCTGAGGAAATGGGGGGAAATTGAATTCACTAAAGTAGGCCTTATAGGACTTTACCCTCAGGTAAGCCAATTTTGTTGCTGCTTCACTACCATTTCTACCCAAGATTTACAGGAGTGGGGTAAGATATCACCCATCTGACTATGCTTTCTGATATTTGTTTCTATATCACTATTTGTGTATTACTACGCTGTCAGCTCTAAGAATCGGCATTTGTGCTTTCACTTTCAAATTTCTAGCCTCAATTGAAAAAGAAAAGTTGATTTTTCTAATGAAATGCTATGGGCTTTTCTCGTGGGTGAAAAGATAATATTAGAATAATTTACTTTGAACACATATCATTTATATATACAACTAAATACACAACGAATGATTCATATCCTTTTCCATTTAAAAACATAAAAATACCTCAGCAGACTTTTGCCTGAAGGATTAGGGATTCCATAAATATGACTGTTACATCAATAATAATGGTCATAATTCATTGTTTTGAGCTTTTAAAAAACGTTTTTGGGGAAGTGCTATATGTAGCTGGATACTCAGTCATAATTAATAATGGGTTATATAGAGAGTAATCATACAGTTTACTATTCAAACACTTTTGAGAAAGGAAGGAGATGCTATTAAAAAATTACATCATGATAAGATGCATAAACTAGGACTGTCCCTGGCATATTGTGACATATGGTCACTCTAGTTATAAGCATCTCAATGAAAAACATTTAAGATCAATGGGATTTAACTAGAGTTTCCAATTATTTAGGGGCAGTTATTAAGTCTCCAATATTTATTCTCAAGCATCTACTTTTTTTCTCAGTGTCTATAAATAAAGTTTTATTGGAACATAGCCACACTCATTTGTTTACATATTATCTATGCCTGCTTTTGTGCTACACTGCAGAATTAAGTAGTTGCAACAGAAACCATATGGCCCACAAAGCCAAAACATGTACTGCCTGGCTTTTTACAGAAAAAGTTTTCTAACCTTGATCTATATGACCAGGGTTTGTGTAGGGTTCAGTGTACAAGACTGAATGAAGACATCAAGATAACCTGTATAATCCTTGTGAAGAGTAAGGCATGCAATTTTAGGCATGCCAGCAGCTAAATAGTGTCAGAAAAATTAGCTAACAGAGATGAGTTTTACAAAGTATAGTTTTTAAAGAAGCTCTAACTTTCTAGTCAAATCAAAGAATTAAAAAACAGACTTCTGCTCCTGGCCAAACATTAGACCCTGGTTTTGTTGTTGTTTTCTTTAGCCACTCTTTGCCATCTCTTTTGAGCCTCCTGACATTTCCAGGGCTGTAAAGATGTATGTGCAAATGTCAAGTGTTTTTGTTTTGTTTTTGTTTTTTTACTTTTTATTTGGAAATACTTTCAAATTTACAGGATATTACAAAAATAACACAAACCCCATATACAGAACTCCAAAATACCGCTATCTCCCTGACACCCAGAACTACCAATTATAACATTTTGCCATGATTGTCCTATCATGCTATCTATCCACCTATCCATTCATCTGTCTTTCTGTATGAATGCCTATTTATCAATCCATTTTCTGAACACACAGTATAGGTTCTATACATCATGATCCCTGAACACTTATTACTCCCATGTATATTTCCTAAGAACAAGATATTCACTTATGTACAGTTATCAAGTTCAGGAAATTTAACATTGATATAGAGCTTACAGTCTGTATTCCAAATTTTCCTATGTCCCAGTAATGTCCCTTTGAGCCCTTTCTCCTCTCGTTAGATCCAGCCCAGGATCTTCTATTGCATTTCATTGTCATGGTCTCTAGTTATTCTTTCTTTCTCTCTCATTTTTCAAAATTGTGAGATGAAATATACAACATAAACTTTCCCATCTCAACTCTCAAGCATACCATTCAATGGGATTAATCATAATCACAATATTGTGGTACCTTCACCACCTTCCATTACCCCAAATTTTCCATCTCCCCAAAAGGAAACTGTATACCCATTATGAATTCACTCGCCACTCCCCTTAACCCCTGGCAACCTGTACTCTATTTTCTGTCTTTATAAGCTTTCATATTCTCTGATATTTTCTTTGCAGATACCACGGGCCTTAAATTTAACATCCTAAATCTATAACAATCTTGTTTGCTTTGGTACCAACTTAACTTCAATAGTATACTCAACCTGTTACCATACCTTTCTTCTACCAACTTAATGTAGTTATTGTCACAAATTCCATGTTTATACATTACGGGTCCCAACACACTGATATATCACTACATTTTAAGCATTTGCCTTTTAGATCTTGTAAGAAGTAAAGAGTGGAGTTACAAACCAAAAATACAATAGTACGGGTATTCATATTTACCCACGTCATTCTCTCATTGGAGATTTTTATTTCTTCATGCACCTTCAATATATTGTCTATTGTCCTTTCTGTTCAACCTGTACAACTCTCTTTAGCATTTTCTGTAGGGCTTGTCTAATAGTGACGAACACCCTCAGCTTTTGTTTATCTGGGAATGTCTTAATCCCTCCCTCATTTTGAAAGAAAGCTGTGCTGGATTTAGAATTCTTGGTTGGAGGTTTTTTGCTTTAAACGCTTTAAATATGTCATTCCACTGCCTTCTTGCCTTCATGGTTTCCAATGAGAAACTGGTACTTAATCTTATTGAGACTCCCTTATATGTGGTATTTCACATCTTCTGTTAAATTTGGGAAGTTTTCAGTTATATATTTCTCTGATTATTCTCTCTGCCCCTTTCTATCTTTCTTCTCCTTCTGGGACTCCCACAATATGTTCATGGGTATGCTTGATGGTGTTAAATAGGTTCCTCAGATTCTGGTAAAATTTCTTCCTTTTCTTTCCCTTTCCCATTCTTCCTTCCTTTCCCTTTCCCTTCCTTCCTTTCCTTTCCCTTCCCTTCCTTTCTTTTCTTTCTTTCTTCTTTTTGCTCCTCAGACTGGATGATTTCAATTTTCATATCTTCAAGTTCACGTACTCTTTCTTCTGCCAGCTCCCATCTGCTGTTTAACCCCTCTAAGGAATTTTTAAATTTCTGTTCAGCTTTGTTGATTCCCTTTCATAATTCCCATCTATTAATAGGCTCTTTGTGCTCATCCGTCATTTCCCTAATTTCCTTTAGTTCTTTATGTTTGCCTTTAGCGTTTTCAGCGTATTTAGGAACATTTTTTAAAAGTCTGTCTGGTATGTCCCAGGCCTGATCCTCTTTACTTATGGTTTCTAATGCTTTAATCTTCTCCTTTGCCTGGCCCATGGTTTCCTGTTTCTTTCTATGTTCTGTAATCCTTTTTTTTGAAACCTGGACATTTTTATATTTTAATGTGTGTTAGAATTCTCATTGTTGGAACTCTTAGGTATCTGTTCCTTAAGTTTATATCCAGCTAGTGTTATAACAGAGCTTTACTTGAAAACCAGGTGCTAACAAAAGAAAAAAAAAAAAGGAAAAAGAAAAGAAAAAGAAAACATCTTTTGCAGTTTCTGCTGACTGACTTGTGCAACTGCTCCTCTTCAGAGCTTATCCAAAGAATTTAGAGAATAGCTTCTGGGCAGAGCATAGGGGCCTCCCTGATCCTTTCTGCACATGCATCTCATCTTGGGTATGCGCTGGTTCTGAATGTACCCAGTTCCACAGGAAAGAGTTTCCTCAACCTCCCCATTCCCCACCTCGGGCAGTGTACAGCACTTTCTAGAGCTAGCAATCCCTTGCCCAGGCATCTACTTGACTGCTCTCCCACGGCGTTCTGTAGAAGAGCTCTTTGAGTTGCCTTCTACACAAAGGGCAAGTTCTGGGATGGTAAGTCCCTCTGGCTACCACCAGGCAGAAGGGACCAGACATACAATCTCCCAACATATGCACAAGGGTTACTCTGTTCCCTCTGGTAGCAGTCCAAGGATCCACAGTGAGAGTGTCAGCTGGCTCCACACCAAGCTGGTAAGGGGTGGAGGCAGGGTCAGCCATAGCGCCACAAAATCCTACTGCTTTTAGGTAGCCTTTGTATTGATTTGGTGCTCATCCTGTTACTGCAGTCTTTTAATTGTTTCTGGAGCTTTGAGAAGGATGTTTCTACCAATTGTTGCTGCTTGCTCAGTTTCTTTGGGGCAATAGGGCGCTGAAGCATCTCACTCTGCCATCTTGATCAGGGCTCAAGCATTTACTTTTGAAAAGCCTTAGGCAAGAGTTAGGGAGAAGCTAAAAGGTATGCCTTTTATAATGCCATCCCTTGAACTTTAATAATAACCATCCTTATCTTTACGTTTATAGCACATGTGATTATGAACTTTAATAAATATTGAAAACAGTCAAATAGATTATATTTTATCAAATGAGAATTATGACAATCATCAAATTGAAAAAAAAAACCTGAAAAAAATCAATTTTAGATGCTTTCATTCCCAAGTGGATAATTTAATTACTTCAGAAACATTACTAAACACCATTCCCACTATAAAATAAACAACAGTTTTGAGACCGAAAATGTACACTTAAATTAGAAAAAGAGTGAATCTGGACGTGCTTTCCATAACTATTTATATAACATAGATAGTCCTAGAATGTGAATAACATTTCAATTTCCTTAAAGATCCCTTCATCTAAAAATGTCATAATTAAAATTCTCAGCAGTACTTATGTCCATGAACATTAAAACCAAATCAAACTTAAAAATTAAAAACAGCTGGAATTCATAAACCAAAAGGATTTTCTACTTTGGTAAAGAGATTATAATGAAACATGGCACAATTTTATTAACTCATTAGTCCAACTAAATGAATTTACATTCTGTAGCACTTCAATAACTTTATAAGTTGGAGCTCTGCCCAAAAAGGAAATAGGAAATTTTTTTTGCCTTTATGCAGAAGCCAAAATGATTTACATTTAAAAATTAAATTACAGAATAAAGTAAATGTCATTAAAAATCAAGTTAAGAATGTTAACACATAAAGTTGATATATTTCACAGAATAAAATAATGTATTGTGTTTAATTTTGTGAAGCTAAAATGTTTTATAATAGATGAGTAGTAGCAATGTGAATTCACGTCTCAAAAAACAAGCATCAAATGTGCTAAAACTATTTCCAATTGAACTTCATGCTAAAACTTTCTGATTGAACTTCTAAAACTGTTAGTATCATTATTTTAAAGACTCTGATATTAAGATATCGGCTTAAATACTGGTTCTGACAACTTATTCCATTTATGAAAGATGATCAGAAGGAGAAATTCAGAAACATCCTGAGGATTCCAAATGAAAACTATCTGCTGTAACTTTTCCACTAGTATTTTGAGGAAACCATCTGAGGACCCATCAAACACACTGCCTTTTTCCTAACTGATCACTGCTATTACCAATAATATTATATTTTCATTTAAAATTAGAAACTCTAATTGCAAAAACATCGATTCTCAGTCCTCCTCACTGGGTATGCTCAGGACATGGGTCTAGGAGAGGGAGGAGGAGGCGCTGCACAGTCACTGAAGAAGCACTCGGCAGGGAAGACTACGCAATCACGGAAGGAAAGGAGGCTCAAAATTTATTTTTGATATTTGTTTCCCAAAGCCCAAATTGTGTTTTCCATCAGCTGAATTTTACCACTAGATTGATGCTGTAAATCAAAAATAACCTTAATTTCTTAATGTCATCTTTAGGAATGTGAGAAATTTGAACAACTCACTATAACACCAGCAACAAAAAAAGCTATTTTGCAGACAAAGTCGAAGAGTCAGAGAAATCAACACAGACATGGAACTGAAATACGCTATCAGAAGTGTGAAAACAATTTTAAAATGGTAATAGATATGTCTTTACAATTGCATCAAAAGACCATCGTTGGGTATTATAAGGCACTACAGAGACCCAATTGAGAAGATGAAAGCTTCCTTTTTTTATATACTTAAAAATTTAAATATTGTATTCTCTAATATCTGGTACAAGACAGGCATTTAATAACTGTCCAACATCTACATATGGCTATAAGAAGTCTCTAGTATCTGGATTTACAACTAACTCATTTATTCATTCACTTACAATGCACTCAGTACTCTGTTACTTGTAAGAATGAGACTAAACCAGCCAAGACTCTATTCTCAGCTGTCTAGAGGGAAGAATTAACAGGCATTTTTAATAGAGTATATCAAGATCTGTGATGGGGCAAGCACAGGTGCCACAGGACACACAGGAATCAAGGAAGAGGTTACCTTTAAACTGAGAACTGAAGCTCTAGGAGGAACTAGTTAGAACAGAAAAAGTGACAGAGTGAGGGCATGATCAAACAGAAGGAAGTCTGGGTGCAACAGCTAGAGAGTGGGGTAGGCAAAGAGACAGTTAGGGACATACTGGCACTTTCATAAGTTATGTAACGCTGAAGAACAGATACTGAGAAGAGTAGAAAGTGATGAAGCTGGAATGGTAGGCAGGATCCAAAGCACTTATGTAATACTGAAGAAGCCTGAGGAACCTTGAAATGCAAAGCAAAGTAGACGTATGGATATTGGGTAAGCTCATGTGCTCCAATGAGGTCTGCTGTCCAGGGACACCCTCACTTTACAGTGATTCAAAGTGGTGCTTCTGCAGCGTCATTACACGTAACGGATCCTTCAATGAAGGCCGGCGCCTCACACTGGCAGTTCTTAGGCAAGATGAGTGTGGCCAATGCCATTTATGACCTCTGGTTATCTGCAGAGCCTGTACAACACTGGGTTCCTCCCCTTCCCCTGACCTGGCTGCTTCACACACGTAGGTACCACCTGTCCCCAAGCACATCTGAGTTTCCCTCTGCTTTAGACTGAGAGTTATCCCGTAATTAAATACGGGAATGTCAAGTCTTCTGCACTCTCCTAGTTTCTAGTATGTGAAAATTACCCCGTCTCACTCAGTGAGAGGGCTCCTCTTTTCATTGTGCATATTATGCTCTCAAACAATCTATTTCATCTATTTCGTTTTTATAAATTGTTCTTTCCCACTAGAATGTATTCTCACAAGGTGGAAACACTCCACCCCAAGTGCCTACACCACAGCACCTGGCACCCAGGAGAGGCTTGATAAATACTTGATGAAGTGAATAAATGAATGCTAATCAAATAAAGTCCTTCATTAACTACTATGGCACGTCATGTCTTGAGGAGGTATCTTTCCTCATAAAAAAGTATTTTCTTAGAAGTAGTCTCTTTCCATTGGGCTGTTAGTTCTATGTGAGAAGAGTCCATTGCACATAATTTTCAATCCCTGTGTGCCCTGAATTTATTAGATGAGTAAATTCCCTGAAATGCTTAAAGAGCAGATATTTTCTCTGTCATCCTCATTATATTTTTTTCTAAAACTTCACAGAAAATAGTTTCTTATACAGGCAAGGGAAAACCAATGCAAATTTACCAATTCAACTATCTTACAGGATTAGAAGTTTAGAAGCATGATTACAAAGTAAGGAGAAATAGTTCTCACATATAAAATGCTGAGGTATATAAGTGAGTAAACTGTTAATATTAAGCTTTAAATATTTAATTTCCCAAAACATTTTGCCAAATAAAAAAATGTATGTCTGCTCAGAATAACTTAAGGCAAAATGAAATACTATTAAAATGACTCTAATAAAAGTAGTAACATTAATTGGTTGCACGAAGGTCCCCATTTTAGGTAGCAGGATTCCTTCATACTACCAGATTTTTCTTTCAATCCAATACAATAGCTAGTTTGCTATAATGGCATTTTCTTTAACTTTGGGAAATATGGTCTTGTGATAAGCAGGATCTCCTCAAATAAGTTAATTGCTACTACAAAAAAAAACAACTGAGAACAAAGTAAATTTTACTTTAACTGTTTCCGAGATTAGTTTTTAAAAGGATTTGTAAAGTCCACTTAGTATTGCTCTAAATTCTGTTTGAGAGTAATCCTGGTCTCCTGGATTTCCAAGGGCTACATGGCATTTCTTACACACTATGGAATAACAGACATGAAATGAAGAATCATTCATTTAATTTTCATTTACCAAATACAAACTCTTCTACATAGTAGGTTCCCTTTCAAGGAGGTATAACTTGAAGAGCTCAAATACAGTGTTCATGACTAGCTCCCTGCTGCCCTAAATACGTCAAAGAAATTCTACAATGACACATTCACAGATTGAAAACGTGAAACCATTCTAATTTCTTTCAACTCTATAGAGCATTTAGAACACTTGATGAGCAAGTCATCTGTTGGTTTTAACAGTGTGCCAAGTTTGACTTTGGGATCACTTTACTGAAGAAAAGTGCTATACTATTTCTTCCATAATTTCTACAACTGACAAGTTTCCTGTGGTTAGGTCATTTACAACTGGCACTATGTACAAAGTTTTAAGATGGGTTGGTTCATGGGACAGTTTTTCAGGCAAGAGAATGAGTTTATATCAGAGTAAATTTGGGTTAATATGTACCAACAGGGCAGTCGTATACATAGGTGGAGCTGGCAGTTAGCTCCTGACAAACTCTTACACCTTGACAGATGGTGCCTCAAGTCCCATCCTCTAACATTTACTCTCGTGATTTAAAACGCCAGTAGAATAAAAGTCAGGAGCAGGAAACTGCACCCTCTTAATCTCATTACACATATTCACTCGTAAAGGGTCACATAGATTTTGGTGTAAAAGGGGTGTGCATCGCAAGTCTTATCAGGAAAAACCTCCTGAAATCAAAAACAGAGAAAGAAAAACAAAAGACCACTTTTGGACAATTTTAAGTCGCCTCTCTTCACATTTCTCCAATGTGCCACACTCAAAGTTTTAGCTATTGGGTCAGACAAAGGCACTGGCTTTGGAGTCAGATTCAGGTTTGAGTCTAAACTCTGTCAGTTATTAGCTATGCGATCTTGCCTAAGTCGCTTAACTGCAAGTATTTATTTATGTACAAAAATAAACATAACATTTTTTAAATCAAGGTAAGCTTCACTGTGTATTTCTTCTCAGGAGCAAGCCCACAGGGTCCTAATTTATGCGATCACAGATTGCCAGAGCAATATGTTTACTCTAGACCTGATTGTGAAGTGAGAAGAGCCCCACAAAATCTTTAAATTGGAATTGACTTTCGTTTTCCAAAAACGTTTTTTTTTGTTTTTTTTTTTAAACTTCTAATGGTTTATTGCACTCCTTCACTTTTCTCTTAAAGTTTTTAAAAGGATGTTTCCACAGTAGGGTGCATGGACAGAATTTTGGTAAATTTATTTTCAATTTAGAATTTAAAGTATTCATTTTAGAAAAATTACAGTTTAGGACTTTAATCTCTGCCCACACGTAATAGCAGACACTGAATATCTTCTACAAAGTAATATTACAGCTTTTAATGTCATCCATCACTCTGTTTGATATTAAAAGAGCTCTTTTAACAAATGGAAAAGTTGCTTGCCCTAGGTCTATGTATCAAATTTCAATGTTTGTTTTTTAAAATTCTTACCAGGATCCAAAGCAGGCCCCTTATTGGTTTCAAATACACATTTTATATTTTTTTGTGTGTGTGTGTGTGTAGGGGGTGCTGGGATCTGACATATAAAATTATTGCTCCCCTGACATTTTATATTGCTCCCCTGACATTTTATATTATATTCCATCAAATAACCACTTAGAGTTTTGCGTATTGTGTGGCTATATCCAGTCTGACAAGTCATCTGTGAACAGTTACCACTTATTTAATGCCCATAATTTGCCAAGTACTTTGCATAATCATCTCCAATCTCCAAAACACCAAAAGCTAGGTATTACCTGATCTTTATTTTACAGGTTGGAAACAGGGAGAGGTCCCATCCAATAGTGCAACATGATGAAATAAAACCAAGGAGAGTTTGGAGCCAGATCTGCATGCAATGCTTAAATTCTGCCCTTCATTCTAAGACTGTGGGAAAACAGCATAATTGTTCTAGTTAATTTCCTCATCCAAAAATAGGGATACTACTTACATCCTAGAAAATTTTTGAAAAAACAAAACCACAGAGTGCCCAGTTTGGGGCCTGGCTCATAATAGCATATGATAAGTGTTAACTATGATGATACCGTAAGTGGTGACACTAGGTTTTGAACAAAGACTCCTAAGGGTTATGAATCTGACTATAGCACAATACTTCTAAACCAAATCTGGAAAATGAGATAGCAATTTCTACTCTCAGAACAAAAACCTTAAACATTAAGTTTTATTGAACCAAATTTGGAAATACCATCTTCAAGAAAATTTTGTAGGAGGAAATGAAATTATGATCTATTTTATATACAACAGTAGATCATATAATGTGATTTTAACAAAATCTTTCTATTATAATTTTGTTATTAGAGAAGTAGGTTTACAGAAAAATCATGCATAAAATACAAAGTTCCCATACCCCTTCCCCCATTACTAACACCTTGCATTAGTGTGGTACATTTGTTACAATTGATGAAAGGATATTATAATTACATTATTGTACTATTATCCATAGTTTACATTAGGGTTCACTGTTTGTGTTGTACAGTCCCATGGATTTTTAAAAAGCTTTTATTCTAGTAACATATATACAACCTAAAATTTCCCCTTTTAACCACATTTAATATATACTTCAGTGCTGTTAATTACAATCACAATGTTGTGCTACCATCGCCATCATCCATTATGAACACCTTTCCACCAACCCAAAATAGAAATGCTGTACCATTTAAGCATTTACTCCCCATTTCCTACCCCCACCTTGGCCCCTGGTAACCTGTATTCTAGTATCTGACTCTATGAATTTGCTTATCTTAATAGAATCTTAAGCAGTGTGAAGAATATTTACCCTATGATTTATCTGTGTAATCTAAAATAAGTCACTGCTTGGAAATGATTTCCCATGGATTTCTTAATTAGCCATTTCATAAAAATGAGTGGGTACATGCAATGTGTTCTAGAAACCAGAGAGTAAGACCATTGTTAGTGTCAACTGTTACATAATGAGAGGAAACCCTTTTCCTGATTCTATATGCAACAATTTCTACAAGAGTGAACAATATAATGAGATTACAGGTACATACCTCTCTGCATAATGACCAACTATATTATGACATAATTTTACCATATATTATAGGTGATTTCAATTTTCTATTGTTTTGAAAAACAATTACTTAAGAGATAACTATTTACAAGTTAAAAAATGTTTACTAATATCTCAAATCTTAAACATAGCTCAGTAATTGTAAAAAAAAAAAAATACAGAGCTAATTACTTTTAATTTCTTTTTTTTTATTATTATTGTATTTATTTATTCCCCACCCGTCTGGTTGTTTTTGTGCTCGCTGTCTGCTCTCTGTGTCCATTCGCTGTGTGCTCTCTGTGTCTGCTTGTCTTCTCTTCTCTTTAGGAGGCACCGGGAACCAATCCTGGGACCTCCAATGTGGGAGCGAGGCATTCAATCACTTGAGCCACCTCAGCTCTCTGGTTTGTTGTGTCTCTCATTGTCCCTCCTCTTTGTCTCTTTTTGTTGCACCAGCTCACCAGGCAGCCCAGCTTGCCTTCACCAGGAGGACCCAGGAAATGAACCCGGGACCTCCCATATGGTAGACAGGAGCCCAATCACTTGAGCCACATCTGCTTCCCACTTTTAAATTCTTTATTGAATTCACAAATATTTGAAATCTCATTCTTCTTTTAGTCCAGTTAGGAACTGGGTTTATTAGATATGTTAAGAGGAAATTTAATTTAAAAATATTAAAAGGAGTGATGTTTGAAAAAATCTAGATCTAAAACCACTGCATAATGGTACTTCCATAAGTATTTCTCTATCTACTCTCCTTTTAAAACAGTAATTTTTATTTAGGATTTCTTACCAGTGGCCATTAATACTCTTTTTTCTTGTTCCTGTTCTTTTTTAAAGTGTAATTTCAGGTATTATTGGATAGTTACAAAAAAGAAAAAGAAAAAAGAAGAAAAACATCCTTAGTCCTTATGTAATAGTAAATTATAGTTAAGACAAAACAGAAAGCCTATTCCATTTCCCTCCCCAAACAAGGAGGCATACTTTCATGTTCTACTATGACATGCACTCTCACTAGGGAAATATAATTTGCTCTGCTTTTTGAAGTAATTATTTCAAAAATGCATTAGCTTTTTGGTTTGTTTTACAAATGATTTATTAATGGCTCAAGAGAGGTTAATTTTTGTTTGCATTCCTTCCCTGTGGATCACCACTATAAATTACAACTTAGTCTAAATAAGGAAAATATCTTTCGGTACCTGAAAACTCCAATTTTCTGCCTAGTAAACTGAATTCAACAGTGAGAAACTTTGTAAAAACAGATATCATTACTGGTCCCTTCTATTTTTGCACAATGTGTACTGCTTCACCAAAAAAGACAAAGCTAATTCCTAAGGCTCAGTACGATTATTTGCTTTACAGATATTTTTCAAGATAACGTAGATTAAAAAAAAAAAAAGTACACTGATTAGAATGACGTGACATGGTACCTGGAATCCTCATGACTTTTCGTTAATGAGACTGGACTTCAGCATACACCTTGTGCCTAGCACATACTAAGCACTCAGCAGGTATGTGTTGAATTGAATGACTATGCTTGCACCCAGCTCTGCAACAGGGGCACGCGTGGGCTGTTTGCCTTTCCATTTCCAATGATCGCTTTATCCCAGATCGGCTGTGGCATCCTCATAGGTCTTCTCAGCATCTGCTCCTGGCTGATGCTCCAAATTCTGAACCTGGTTTTTCCTATTTCAGTGAGGCTTGACCTTAGTAACTATTACAGTACTGTTCTGTGAAATGCTGGTCAAATCAGCAAAGGCCAGGTATTTCAATATTTGGGGGATGCAACATGAATATTTTGGATTTTAGGTATCATCAATTCTAGCAACTTAGGCTATTCAAATAAATCCTAATCAGATGTGCTAGAAAAACATTTAATTAAAAATTTAAAGGGGAAAGTTGTTTGAAAGAATTTCAGATCTAATATTTAATAAAGACATTCTATAAAAATTTCTCCATCTGCTCTTTTTTAAAAACAGTGATTTTATTTAAGATTTTGAATTAATGAATATAATACTCTTCATTCCGATTCTCTCTCTCTCTTTTTTTAATGCAAT